>JADLSH010000220.1:6137500-6363623 GCA_016169945.1 Trachythela sp. YZ-2020
GCATGTTAGATTCCTTCAGCACGAGTATTGTATCTAGTACGTCCTATTTATGTTAATCAAGATTACACTGTGCACAGCAGTCGATAAAATCATTGGACTGCAAAATTAGCTGCGTTTACCTTGCACTTTACAGTATACAATAAAATACAGGAGAATAGGCTATTTCTAAAACCAGGAATTGGGAATACTACAACACGGAATCCGTCTAAAACCCGTAATGCTAAAAACCGGAATCTCTGAAGGGAATCATTTAAAACCCAGAATTACTAAAAGTAGGAATCTCTAAAACCCGGGAGTACTAAAACAGGAATACTAAAAGCCGAAAAATAAAAAATATAAAATCTGTCATGTTTGTAAATATTGTAATATTGTTTGGACCGTATATATTAGTAAGATAACTATTACGCTCAATACGTTTCCCTCTGAAGTAAAGTTTTCCAACTACTACTTTCTGGAATACTAAAACGTGATCTCTAAAACCAGGAATACAAAAAGCCGGAATCTCTAAAACAGGGAATGCTAAAACTATAATTTTGCGCGATTAACATTCCGGCATTCAGTATTCCGGGTTTTAGAGATTCCGGCTTTTACTATTCCAAGTTTTAGAGATTCCGGCTTTTCTAATTCCGGGTTTGAGATTCCGGCATTTAGTTCGGGTTTAAATATTCCGATCCGGCTTTTAGTATTCCGGGTTTCCAATTCCCACCATTCTTGGTTTTAGAAATAGTCTAGGAAAATATTTATTTTAAAAAATACTTCGACGTTTGGAACGATATTCTTTCGTTATAATTATACGAGATTCGTAGCTGCTAACTGTGAAAGGATGCGCTTTTGCTTGGGCACTAACAGCCCCTTGTGTTGTTAGTTAATAATAATAATATATTTGATACTTAAATAGCCCTATTTACAAAAGCAGATCGATAGCGCTTGACAAGATAAAGACAGTAGATACTAGATCAAGTAGTTACAGGGTTAGTTTCCTTCAGCAAGTATTGTTTATTATCTAGCACGTCACAGCAGTCGATAAAATCATTGGACTGCAAAATTAGCTGCGTTTACCTTACACTTTACAGTATGCAATAAAGTACAGGAGAATAGGCTATTTCTAACATCAGGAATTGGGAATACTACAACATGGAATCCGTCTAAAACCCGTAATGCTAAAAACCGGAATCTCTGAGGGAAGTGAATCAGTCTAAAACCCGGAATTACTAAAAGTAGGAATCTCTAAAACCCGGGAGTACTGAAAACAGGAAAAGGCGAAACTATAAAATCTGTCATGTTTGTAAATATTGTAATATTGTTTGGACCGTATTAGGCCGTAGGATGAGCATCCAAAAGATGCTTAGCTTAGAAAACGGATTCCATTGCACCCCTCGTGGAACTACATAATTTTCACATGAATCAATAGATAAAAACTTACTTTATCAGAACCCGTTTCTCCCCAAGCGAAACAGGTGCACAATTGGGAAAAAAATCCCTCCAAATGTTGTAATGTCCAACATGGCCGTCGGTCACGGTTTTCCGAGCTCTACAAAAATCGGAAATTTGATGTCTCTGAACCTTGACTTAGACATTATTAGGTCTTTGAAAGGTTGTGGTCACTTAACGTATGACGGAACCCGAATTAAATGGTCGCAGGATCTTCAACTACTAAAGAATTTTGTTGAAAATATTGTTGGCCTACGGGGCAATTGGTCATCACCTGGTGGTAAAGCTAAGAGATTTACCAGCGTAAATTTCGATCTGATCGCGACGTGGTACCCGGGCAAACAGAATTCACTATTATTCCAAGGAAAGGATGGTGAACTGCTCAAGAACTATCTGGTGAGTGTCTTAGATATAACTTGTGCTGGCCAAACAACCACGGATACGGTCACTGATTATACGACCAACATAGCGGATTCGGTATTTGAAACAGAGACTGCAGAGATATCTCCAGTTAAAACATGCGAAATTATCACTGACAATAACCCGGCAGCTGCTGAATCGACCCCGTTAAAACACCTCAGTTGGTCGTATAATACTTTTACCGACAATACTTTTTACCGACAAATGAAAGGGGTTAAAACGGACATAGCAGTTATGCAAAACCAAATAACATCCATAAACAATGTTATTAACTCTACCAACGCGATTATAGAGTCTATTAGTAAGGTTTTGGACTCTACCGAAAACCGTCAAATATCGTACGACACCAGAACGGAGACCTTGCTTAAGGAGTTCTCCATAATTTTAGACGAGAAAAACAGAGCGATAAACGAGCGAGATATCACTATTAAACAGCTTCAAGAGAATTTGTTAGAAATTGATAATGAAATAAACTCATTAAAATTTAAGAATTTACCAACAAAGCATGCTGACAATAAAAGGCCGGCCTCCCCGCTTTGCATGCTGATTGCACGCATACACACGCGCCTGTGGCCATGTGTTTATACTTTCGTGAAATTTGATTGGTTAAAAACCGGCCGCACAGAAGTAGAATACAGTTCTACTGTCATACGTACAAAAAGTTAGCGGCGACGGTCAAGATTATCGATCATTTTTTCAGGTCACAGAGCACACGTGGCCAGCGCGGCCAAGATTGCGTGCATGCTCATGACTCGAAATGATCGCTAATCTTGACCGTCGCGGCAACGTTTTGTACGTATGACAGTGAGGCCCAACATATTCTACTTTCTGTGCGTACGTACGTGCATAGTGGAGCCCAGCTAAAGGCCGGCCTCCACTTGCACGTACGCACGCACATTGCACGCACGTATGTGTTTATACTTACGTGATGATTGATGATTGAAAAAAAACGACAGCCACACAGAAAGTAGAATACAGTTCTACTGTCATGCAGTACAAAGTTAAGCGGCGACGGTCAGATTAGCCGATCATTGCACAGTCACAGAGCACTTGCACGTACGGCCGCATGCCCCGAATTTCTGCATGATCGCTAATCTTGATCGTCGTTGTGCATCGCGCTCTTCCCATGTTGCAATATGACAATGAAACGTCTGCTATAGCGTACGCTCAATACGTGCCCGTGGGAGCCTTAAGACTGCCTCGCCGCCAACGCAGCCCTTGATGAGTCAAATGAATAATATTGAGGATTTAACCAACTTGTCTAAAACTAACGATCTATGTGATATTGAAACCGATGTCTTGGGCGACGCATCCAAATTGGATGATATGCTGCTAAGTTCAAATACTTCTACTATAAAGGAACTCGAGGCATTTATCGACAAGCCTTTTTCTAGTGCCTCTGAGCTATCTGATCCTGTCCAGCCGACGGACCTCTCTACTCTAGCTCAAAGACGCTCTGAAGAAAATCTGCCTAAACTCGGAGCACAATTTCTAACATTTAAAGAAAACGTCGAAACTCAGCTACAACAAGAGCTATGCAAATTGTCCTGCGAAAATTTACATATCAAATCATGCATGTCGGAGTTGGAGGGGAGATTGTCGCCAAAGAATACAACAAATGTGATTAGTGACCTGAGCCCGTGTGAAAAAATAGTTAAAGGAAACACTACCTTAACTGCGAATATAGATGCCTCATGCCTGTGCTGTTTTTAGTCGCCTTTCGCCTGGAACAACTGTATACGTTGATGACTGCGATGTATATGCTATCTCAATCGTGAATGCCGATGCTTGTGCTGTTCCTAGTGACAGTCCACCCGAAAAAAGTGCGCATGCTGATGACACTTCGGCCCCTATAAGCCAACAGTGTGGTGAAGATAACAGCGAAGATTATGATGCGCCGAATACGAGGGTTGCCTTACAAAGCACAAATGTTAACAATAAAATCAAGTCTGATCTGCCTCTCCCAACCCGCCCTAAATCCCAAGTACCCGAGTGGCTTTCCCGTTTACCTTTGGTTGAAATCCCAGTTGACTATAGTCAATCTCCTTTTCCAAAGCATCAGCGAACCAAGAATCCACCATGCCAGCATATCGGATGTCCCCGAATGAGGGATTGGCTGAGTTACCACCAATCCGAAATTACATCATCCCGACCGATCTCAACTAACTCTTGTTTCACGCCTAACAATAACTTAATGGGAAGTGATATACCCAAGTACCCTAGCGAATCAAGTGCTATCCCGATTATAACTTCAAAACGTATCGTGAGAGTAAATAACAATAATGTACACCGATCTAACTTGATCAATATACCTATGAACGATGAATGTAGAAAATCTGTGACGTGCTCACAACAGATAGGACCCCCAAAGTCATGCAGTTCCGTACCTTCCCTGTTCATGTCCAACTCGAGGTCACTAGTAAATAAGATTGATGAACTTTCCGGTACCGTCTCTAATCTCCTTGCAGACATCGTAGTTATCACCGAAACGTGGCTCACTTCCAACGTTGATAGCGCAGTGATATACGAAAGTGGGTTCTCTATATTTAGGCGTGATCGAGAAGATGGTAGAAGAGGTGGAGGCGTGTGCGCTTACGTGAAAAACTGTCTACCTGTAGTCCATTTGAAAGATCTCTCGAACCCTGAATTTGAAGCCTTGTGGCTATTAATCAAACCAAGACGCCTACCACGTGGCATTAATTCAATCGTATTGGGAGCCTTTTATCATCCGCCAAATAGTGACAATAGGACTATGTTGGCTTATCTTACCGAGTCCCTTGACCGCGCTCTAACAGCCAACCCAGGAGCTGCTATCATCCTAACCGGCGACTTCAACCAATTCAAACAGCGTCAACTGTGTAATTCGTTTTCCTTAAAACAGATTGTGAAGAAAGCTACTAGAGGATCAAACATTCTTGATAAAATATTCACGAACATTTCGAAATTTTACGACGTTCCTGAAGTTGTTCCTCCACTCGGATTCTCAGACCATAACTCAGTTTTACTAAATCCACTGAATCATCGTAGGAACTCACGGTCCTTCCGAATGGTTAGGGACGCGCGTCCCGTCAATCGGAGGTTAATCACTGAAGCCCTATCCAGCGTTAACTGGTCTTCAATGTATCATCCAGGCCCTTGTGACGAACAGTTCCAATATTTCTCTTCTCTTGTCGATGGTATTGTTGATAAATATCTCCCGCTGAAGCGTATCAAATCTGATAGCAGCGATAAGCCCTGGATTACTCCGGAGATAAAAAGATTAATATCGAAACGCCAAGTGACCTGGCGCAGAGGAAACAAGCTTATGTTTCGATTCTATAGGAACAGAATTAATAGCTTGTGTAGGCGTGCTCGTTCAAAGTATTATACGAACAATGTCGCTAATACCACTCAGTCGAATTCACGGAAGTGGTGGTCCGCTGTCAAAAATATCGCTCGCCTTGCCCCATTTAAAAACGTTTCCACACTGGTGTACAACAGACAGCCCTATACCAATTTGGCTCAATTAAAGGATCTAACACCACCATGGCGTTGAAACACCTGCTCCATAAATGGTTTGAAGCGATGGACACACCTGGAGCCTGCCTACGGATATGCATGCTAGACGCATCGATTTCAACATTCTGATGCAGAAACTCATTAACATGCGTGTACACCCTATTCTAATTAATTGGATTGCCAACTTCCTTACTGACAGAAGTCAGAGAACAAGAATTGGCTCTAATTTCTCGAGTTGGAGAACTATCAACGGAGGAGTCCCCCAAGGAACAAAACTGGGCCCCCTCCTCTTTCTCATCATGGTGAACGACTTAAACGTCTCCGACGATACGGTGAAATTTGTTGACGACACCACTATCTGGGAGATTGTCTTGAAGGGTCAAGAAGCCAACTCGGTCCTACCGTCTCAAATTACAGAATCTGCAGCTAAATGGGTTTCTGCGAAGAACATGAAACTGAACCCTACAAAAACAAAAGAAGTTCGTGTTGGGTTCTCTCCACTTGATCTCGACGCTCTTCCGCCGATCACCATTGACGGTCATGATATATCTGTGGTCCCGCATGCTAAATTGCTTGGTGTCATGATCTCGAAAGATCTTAAATGGATCGAGCACGTTGACTATATCTGCAAGAAAGCTTCGAAGCGGTTGTATGCTTACGATTACTTAAGAGATCCTCTATTCCAGCGTGCAAGTTAGTCCGGGTTTATACTACCTGCGTTCGACCAATTTTAGAGTTTTCGTGCGAGGCATGGCACTATAGCTTGGTGCAATACTTGAGCAACGAGATCGAGAGTATTCAACGCAGAGCCCTTCGTATGATCTTCCCTGATCTCAAATATGAAGATGCGTTGGTACGCGCTGGGGTGGTGTCACTGTTCTTGAGGAGAAAGACCATTTGCGAGAAATTTTTCGTTCACATGTGTGAAGAAACATCCCATAAACTCCATTCTCTCGTTCACCCAAGACATAAAACTGGATATTCTCTACGTAATGATAATTGTCTTTCAATACCAAAGCATATGACAAGTAGGTTTGCTAATAGTTTTATTATGGCCGGTAGCAAGGCCTACAACTCTAGTTTGAAATAATAATTGTTGGCTACATTTTTACCTAGAACTATCATAATTAACAACGTGTAAATAAGGAGTGTTTGTAGACATTTTTACTCATATGCATGTAAACCAGTGTAATTCAGTTTTTAAAAAATCTTTTGAATAAATTGAAATTAAATTGAAATAATTGTTTTGGTAGCAAATACGCATGCGCATTTCACCCAAAATCGCACTGCGCACGCGCACAAACACGCACATGCTTCGAAGTGGAAACACGCTTAGTTTATATGCAAAATAATCAAGGCTGAAGATATTTATAAAACTCGAATATCCTAATGTTTTATGCATTTTTATGGCGTTACGAGCAACTTTGCAAAGTTACACTCCAAAGGCTTAAGAAATTTCTTGAGTGTAGGTCTAAATGGGCCAAACGTAAATGTCAACAAGCTGAAATAGCTAAGAAATCGTACGAGAACATCGACAGCATTAACTTAGAATGGTACCATCTTGAAATGCTGGAAGAGATTTTGTGATGAAGAGAAGATCCGTAGACAACAGAGAAAAGAAGAAAAAGGAGAAGGATCTAGCTCTAAAACTGTAACTTCTACCGAAGAACCACATGTGGAAGTGGAGCCAATAGAACCAAGGCGAAAAATTACACGTCGTCAATCAGTCGCAGAAGCTAATAAGACCCTGCCTAAAAGAAACGAGAATGTACTCCCAGAGCTATGTATTATTTGTGGAGGAGACGCCTCTTGGTTCTCACTAGACACGGTATGGTCATTTTGATTCTCAGGTTTGGTTTTAAAATATCTTGAATTGCATGTGATCAATTAAGTTTATTTAGGGTAAAGTAGTTTCTAATGCTACAAACATCCAACCTTGTTATTAGCAGATATTTAGTTTAATAATTTTGTTTCACACCAGGTAACTAAGAAGAGAAGAAGAACCCTACTCATGTTGGCAGAAACAATTGATGCTGGTCTTCTACGTACAACTGCCGAGAGAAAGAATGATGAACGGGTACTCGTGCAAATCAGGGGGAAAGACTGTGTAGCACTGGAAGTCCGCTATCACAAAGTTTGCTACTGCAATTATACAAAATTTCTCACCAGAGAGACGAAGAAGCAATCGGAGACTGAAAGATCTACATCAGTGTACGAGAAGTCTTATGATGTCTTCTGTAAGAAAGTAATCGAGACGGAGGTCATCGGAAATTAGCAAATAAAGTATATGAAATATTTGCTGGAGAAATTTGTTATCATTGCTAAGGACACCGAGAATGTGGATGCATCTAAATATAGAGCTTTTAAACTCAAGCAACAACTGATGAAAGTTATCTCCAACTTGTGTTCCGTGTACCGAAAATGAGAATTGTTAGTGAGATTGTGGAAAATTTGTATATGTGGAAAATTTGGATTCTTCTGAATTGGTTGAGGAACATATGTCAAATAATTCTGAAAACAACGATGAAGAGAGCTGTACCATTGATGATGACGATCTGAATTCCAACACAGAAACTGAGGGAAATTCTAAATCGTTCCTTGTTATTCTAGATAGTGGCTAAATACCAACTTATGTCACAATATAGTATGTGTAATAGTTCAAATACGAGAAGTAGAACTTTAACAGACAAAAGCCAGGACAGCTTATTGTATAATACGTGCAATCTCGTTTTGAGCGTAGGCCCTTGGCCAGGATCCAATAAGTGGGATTTTATTGCACTGATAAAAATCTGGGCTCAAGGATGAAAACATTTCTTTCAATTATAGATAGTTATGATGAAATTATGGATTTTATATTTCCTCCCAATTTATCTTTTTCATGATGAATTTCGAGTTGGTGCCTGGGACATGTTTCTTTCACAGTTAAAGGTCCTTCACTAGTGCAGTCTGGCTTCATCGGTTGGAACAGATGGTTGGAAAAGTTGGTTGGAACGAATGGGAAAAGTTGGTCCAAATCCAAGATTGGTATCCATAGAATATACTTAAGCGATGGATGGAACGCACAGTTTAAGAAGCGCCAAACATATCTTGCATAGTTATTCAATAATACATTAAAGATTTAATCAGAGGTTTTCCTAGGAGTTTATATAAATATCCCTTAAAGCCCGGGACAAACTGGGAAACATTGTTGCGCAAAGATATTTGTCATATTATTTGTCTTACCAATGTTTCGGTATGTCATATTGTCCTACCAGCGTCGGCAAACGGAGAAAGAGTGTTTCACAAATGTTTCTGAATTTGGTAGGAAATATTTTTGCTTTCCGGGAAGCAAAGTTTGTTTCTGCAATAAAAGCCAATGTTTCCAGATGGGGAGACTGGGAAACATTTGAGTAAACATTGAAAATCACTAATATTTCTGCGACAATGTTTCTTACGTTTGGCCAAGGCCTTTTAGTTTAGCGAAATATTTAATTTGTTCCTTGATTGTGTGAATTGTATGTATATTTATATATTCTCCGTCCTGTTTGATACATTTTTTTACCTCACACAAGTTAATTAAACGTTAAAACGGTATTTTGAAACAATAGCCAATGAATTGAAGTGATTTAGCATATGAGCAAGCGAAATGTACAATGTCTTTTAAACAATATTTAATCTGTGTGTATTTATTTGTTAATATTACAAGGTTTGATCTCTATTCCGGGATTTTATTTTGTTGTTTTTACGGGGGAAATCGGGGAAAACCCACAGGAAAATCAATTTTTCCTGTCTGCGCGTGCGCAGTGCGAGTTTGGCTGACATGCGCATGCGTATTTGCTACCAAAACAATGGCGGTTCGAACATTTCGACGTACGAAAATAGCAAACTTTGGAGGGATTTGTGCACCTGTTTCGCTTGGGGAGCAACGGATTCTGATAAAGTAAGTTTTTATCTATTGATTCATGTGAAAATTAGGCTACGTAGTTCCACGAGGGTTGCATCGGAATTGCATCTTTTGGATGCTCATCCTACGCCTATATATATTAGTAAGATAACTATTACGCTCAATACGTTTCCCTCTGAAGTAAAGTTTTCCAACTACTACTTCCCGGAATACTAAAACGTGATCACTAAAACCCTGAATACTAAAAGCCGGAATCTCTAAAACAGGGAATGCTAAAACTATAATTTTGCGCGATTAACATTCCGGCATTCAGTATTCCGGGTTTTAGAGATTCCGGCTTTTACTATTCCAAGTTTTAGAGATTCCGGCTTTTCTAATTTCGGGTTTGAGATTCCGGCATTTAGTTCGGGTTTAAATATTCCGATCCGGCTTTTAGTATTCCGGGTTTCCAATTCCCACCATTCTTGGTTTTAGAAATAGTCTAGGAAAATATTGATTTAAAACTACTTCCACGTTTGGAACGATATTCTTTCGTTATAATCATACGAGATTCGTAGCTGCTAACTGTGAAAGGATGCGCTTTTGCTTGGGCACTAACAGCCCCTTGTGTTGTTAGTTATTAATAATAATAAATTTGATACTTAAATAGCCCTATTTACAAAAGCAGATCGATAGCGCTTTACAAGATAAAGACAGTAGATACTAGATCAAATAGTTACAGGGTTAGTTATCAATTACTATTCCATAAAATATATACAACCTTTGTATAACTAGCAAGTGAGAGCTTGTCTATAAAAGAATAAGATTGTTTGAACATTTCAATGGACGCGATTGTACACACTAAGTCTAAGTAGTGTTGCCGCCACATGAAATTAAATGATCGAGCACCCAAAGTAACAAGCATCTTTCCTTTTGGGATTCCAGATTGACCAGGGTCTCGTTTAAACCGGGCTGGTATTTTTCATATAAACGCAATGACCTGGGCTTGCTCGCCTACCGGGGCTGAGTATTAATGCCGTGTTTAAGTAAATATAATGTTGTAAATGGCATTTTTTTCGACAGATTTCGATCTTAAAAGGTCTCAGTCATCGTTTCTGTGTGTTATAACTGTTAAACTTCTCCGCGAAAGCATGATTTGAGGTTCGGTGGGAAATATGTTTATATTATATAGAACTCAGCCCGGGTGCTTTCTATTCGCGACTCGCGTGCCAGCCCGTCTGAACAATCTCATGTAAACACGGGTGAATTTCATCTCGTGAAAGTGAAATTCGTCTCGGGAAGCAAGCTAGCCAGAATAACCCGGCTGCCTCCACTCCATATAGACAGCTCAATGAATCACAAGCTTTCAAAGATTGCGAGGATTACTATAAAATACATTGTATTGCATTGGGGAGGCGTGTGCCCTAAAACCAGAGTTACAAATCCCTACCAAAATCTTCTTCAATGTACTTCATCGTGCGTAAATAAAGTGGATTTCCTTAATGGGTTTTGCCTAATTGGGGGTGACTTACACGGGAAATATTCAGCGTCGCGAGTTTCCTGCAAACTTCCAGTTTCGTAAAATATTTCTAAATCACGAATTTTCGTTCAAAAATTCAAAATAAGAATAATTTCAATACTAAGAAAACGGGTTTGCATTTAATTCCCACGTGTGGAAATATGCGAATTCGACCGGAAATCTTAATCGGTTCGTATTTGGCTATTTGTGTTCGCAATGAAACAAAAATGTATGTGATTTGACGTGACCAAAGGCCTGATTCTTATTATTAAATCTATAAACTCAATACTTAAAACGCGAGAACACGCTAAAGCGGTTGGATTGCCTTTTTTGATACACCCTGTATAAAAGTTGGCCTAACTTATTCTAGTTTTTAACAAGGTTCCTTGTCAAGGAAAACTTTTGAACGGGGAAAATTGTTCGGGTGTACGGCCGACAAAGAAAACTTGACAAGGAAATGCGCAGTACGCCACTGGACACTCATCTTCGATTGAGTCTAGCGGCGGTCATTGCCACTATAGACATGAAGTATTCGTTGGTGTCGATAATATGCGAGCTCGTAAAACTTGTCAAGTAAAAATTGATCGAAAAACACTTTTTTGTCGTATACACGAACAAATAAAGTCGTCAAGGAATATTTCAAGGAAAACTTGCTCGTCTGTAAGGGGCTTTACAAGAAATCGTAGTTGGAAAACAGTTTTCAATAAAATATATGATTGATAAATGGAAATGAAGCTAGGAGGCTACATATCATTGTCCATTCAATACACCCTTGGGATAATTACGTCATAAATCTCTCCATTAATCTCATGGTGTGCAATTTCCGTAATACGGATGCATGCATGAACGACCGCGAAAATTATCTGTACAGCGAGGCTTCGATCGTGCGAAGATGCATGTTAAACATTTTGGGAACGAAAATATCGCAAAGCTTCCCGTGTGAATAAGTAACGCAGCTAATTAAGAAATCAAATGCCTCTTTCTTACAACATGAGGTTACTGTATACACTGAGTCTGGAATATTTTAAAAAAGCAAACTGAGGTTGCCCAAAGGGAATAGCTTTGCAGACAATAGCTTTACACTCAACCCCATTGGCGGGAAAATGCGTTTTCGACCGGCAATTTTTAATCGTATCGTATATTTGGCCACTTTTGATCGCAATGGTACAAAAAGGGAACCATTTGACAGCTAAAAGATTGAATTTTATTGGTATGAAAAAAATAAATATATAAACTAAATAGTAAATGCACGATAATGATACACCCTGTATATAAATCGGTGATCGTAAAAATGGCACCGGTAAAGATAGGACCGGAAAAGATGAAATTAATATTAAAATATTCTATATCAGCAATCGTGACGATTGAGTTACGAAAGTTGCAAGTCCGATCTGAACTACAATCTTGGACATGACCCTTGAGACCACAACTCGCAATATTGCAAAGTTTCGTGACCCCCTCTCCCCCAGTTCAATATTGTGAACATCCCCGAAACAACTTTTGACAATTTATCGAGACACAAGACTCAATTTATCAAGACTGTTCAATGTTGTGAGCATCTCCGAAACAACTTTTGACAATTTATCAAGAGACAAACTCAACATTGAGTTGGGAAAGTGGGGGCTTAAGAAGCGCAATATGGGAAATTACTGTAAGGGGTATGTGAATTTTGCATAGAGGGAAAGGTAGTCTCAACAAGTTATGTCCATTCAAGATTGTCTGAATGTAGAAATTTTGCTTGCATGTGAAATGTTTGTGAGTTTTGGTTAGAAAATCACATATTTGTGCGTTGTGATGGAGGAATAATTGTTATGCTATATTGCAAGTATTATAATGAACCAAAATGTACAACCATATTACCAATTGTTGGAGGGGACACAAATAGTGATATTGATACTATGAGGAAAGAACATTTTCCCATTAGGACATAAATTGGTAACAGGATTTGCATTATGAAACGGCTATTCACATTAATATGCAAACATATATTCTCCGGGCTATCGGAGACGGTTAGCAATTGCTAGGGCATAGTTACGAAGTTCAGAGGAAAAAAACGAAATCATTATCAGGCTAAACCCTATATACAGGGCTATTTTAGTAGGGTAGCCTAACTTTTGACGGGTTCCATTGCAGTATAGAGACCACCCATTGGGAACAAAGTGCCGCCCTACAATGTTCAAAATAAGCCTTGATACGAAATTGCGAGTATGTTCCTATGGTTTTAAGAGCATAAACGTTGTATAGTAAGATTTTGGAGCATTTCAAACGATTAACGAAAAGATTTGATGTCGCTTGGACGGTTAACGGGGACAACTGCAAATATTATAGTATATGATAGGTCTAGACATTTTTTAAATTGGGTTCGCCGTTAACCGTTAAAAATCCCCGTTAACCGTACATTTATCAAAGCATGATTAAGATTACAGTTGGTTAACCATCTCGTAAAAAATCTTAAATTAGCAGTTTCAAAGGCGAGTTTGACCACCTCTCCCCCAAACAACTTTTGACAATTGAGTTGGTGAAGTTGGGCTTAAGAAGCGCAATATGATTTTATAGGGAAATTACTAGAAGGAGTATATATGCGAATTTTGCAAAGAGGGAAAGGTAGTGTCAACCAGTTATGTCCAAGATTGATTGTAGGTCCGAATAAGAGCCTAACTAAGGTAACGTCTTTGTCCAACGTCTACCCCCCACGTACCCCCATCCCCCCATCCAAATAATTCAATATCACAAATTTGAGCAATCATTCACAAACGAGCACTCATACTTGAAAATACATCCTTGCATGTTTAGTGTAGAATAGACTAGTGGAAGGTAATCTTACAAGATCTGTGGGTTAACTCTACAAAAGACATTTTAGTCACAATTCTTCCAAGAATATTAAAGAAGTCGATCAGGTAATCGCCGAGCCGGCGCGAAGCGCCGTGCGAGGGTACTAATTCTGCTCGGATATTTACACCTGGGAAAAAAAGAAAGCAATGGGAAATCCAAAGTTCATCAAGTTTTGCGGGCGCATGGCTATGTTTCATGGGTGTGATGGGTGGTCATCTCACTAATCTTTGTTAGGAGTGGATGAGCGAATTATAAAAAAAACATGAGTAAGTCATATCAGTAAGTCTGAATTATAACTTATAAATCGCTTTTTGGGACTTCAGGAAAAGCGGCGGAACAAATTTATCGTTTATACTTTATAAGAAAGGATAAATAGAGATAGATGGTCGAAAAAATATGGCAAGTTTCTTATATTAAATTGTTGATGTATTTTAATATAGCCGTAAGAATGTTGTTTTATTTCCATAGATTTTCATTTTTTTCCAAGTAAAATATCCTATATTTTATGCTATCAAAAAGTTCCAACTTAAAAGGAAAGCGAAATCGTTTCACACGAGAGAATTTGTATATTTTCAACTGATTTCATTTCAAAAACTAATTTATAAGTAAAAGGCAGTTACTTTAGTTTTATAAACTTTTGGCAACGTTTTAGTAAACGGAAGGTTGCATTTAAACATTAATTTGAAGCTTATAGAATGCATAAGAACATACCTACACCATATATCTCAGATTTGTATGGCTAAAACAACTAATATTTTAATTATTTTTGTAGTTTTTGTAACCTGTTGTTTTGTACTCCGGAAAAGAAGTTTATTTTATCGTGTTGCCATGGCTACTGTGCTTCCTCTTCTTGAAACAAAATTTCCATTTTTTGTTCTTTCAAAATAAATTTCCCAAAATAATATTGTTTCCTTATAATGATCAAAATTTTAATGGCACATTTAAAATGAAAGAAGCCACAGTGATTACGTCAAGTGAAGAGGGTGTGAGCCAAGGATCCAATTCTGTTTTCTAAGCCAAAATTTGTTTTGAACGCAGATATCCGACTCGCCTACAACCTTTGCATGGCAGTTTTTTGATAAAAAAGATTAGCAATAGTAATGTTTTGGAATGTAATGTCTGGCAATGTTCAGCTGAGGCGAGGGGTTACTGCAAGCATGTATTTCTAGTAACTATTATTGTATTGTTATTAGATATTCTCATTTATGGATGATTAGATTTCCCAATAAGACTACTTTACACTAGTAGTGAATGCGGCATAAGTAGAATTTGCATGGCGTAGAAATATTCTTGGATTAGAAGTTAAAGCAGAAAATATTCGTGATCAATAAGCACAAATTAAGTTGTGTTAACAACATTTACATAGACTAGATTGCCAACCCGGGAGAAGCGTTAATGCTCTGTTTACATAAATATAATGTTGTGAATCACATTTTCTCGGCTAATTTTCAGTGATCTAAAGGTCTCTGTGGGTCACTGTGTTATAACCGTGAGACATTCAGGTCAATTAGTTCTTATTTTTATATCACATGAATGTTCAACTCCTGCCCGGGTGATTTGGTTTTTGGGCCAGTCCGTCTGAACAGTCTCATGTAAACATGGATGAAGTTCGTTTCGGCAAAGCGCGAGCTGTATGGGGTACCAACGCTTGCTTGTTTTAGCCTGTGTAGGAGGCTTTCCATTCTTGGGGGCTGTTATAGGCGGCCCCTCCTTTAGTCGTGCCTCTCTCGCCCTTTTCCCAAGTAACAAACGCTTTCCTAACAACACTTGCTTAACGCTAGGCTTTGTTTCTTGCATATACCCCTAAGTGAGTTCTTTGGCACGACAGGATATAATGCGCTATATTTGTGTGCTGTAAAAAATAGCATATTGTTCTTAGAGAAAGATACCGCTAATATTTACTTGCCTCTTGAAACTGTTGCCGACTTCAAACCGCTTACAATATACATATAAAAAAGCATTACTAAGCATTGGCAAAGAAAACGATTGTGTCGGACGAATAGCGTTTTCACATTGACTATAAGTAATATATATACTATATCATTCATTTTTAGTAGACTATATCTACTGTATATTAAAGTATGTTGTGTCCATATCTACTTGATGCGCTACAAATTGCAGCATCTAAGAACCCCACTGCAACATGCCTCGCAATATTTCGGCAAACCAACCAATAACAAAGCAGCTGACTAGCCGGTAATCGGAAAAAAATATTTCGTAATCTAAAACAAAAATTATAATCGCATTGAAGTTGTATTCGTCTGACATCTCAATGGAACCTACAAATTTACCAGTTTCCAGAACGAATTATAGCATTGCAAGTTGCACGAATTCAAAGATTGCCTCGTCTAACATGGCTTCAACTGGGAATTTTTTTTGCTTAAATCCCCCCCCCCCCACCTAAATAATTTAACGTCACAAATCTTGACACTTCATTGTACTTTTCCAAGTAATAGCCTGAATGGGGAAAATATTCTGCTCAAAGTCCTCCCCCCCGAAATAACGCAACGTCACAAATTTCGCAACGTCTCAATCATGCACAAAGAAAAGCGCTTTTTTTCACTTTCCTGCACATACTTGAAAATACATACTCGTTGCATGCAGACTTGTAGAGTGTAGAGAAGACTAGCGATAGGTAATCTTTCAATAATTGCAGATTATCTCTATTAATTAAAGACATTCCATATCAGAAGTGAAGTCACAATTCTTCCAAGAATATTAAAGAAGAATAAGTCGATGAGGTAAAAACTGTTATTTTATCTTATTAAATAATCGGTTTCACGCACGATCACGACATTTGAATTATAAAAAAAGATTTAAAAAAAACCCCTCACTGGAACAACTTAAGACGTTAGGCGGCTATAGAGTCAATAATCTCCTGGCGAAAAGCCACCGTTGAAAACGTCATTCAAGTCTTTTCAGATATATTTATGGGTAGTTCTGACTCATATTCCTATCAGTTGGGCTATTTTCTTTGGAATTATCTTGTTAAATCATTTTGAATACAAGGATAAAGTATGGCACAACGCCTCTGGATGAAACAATAATATAGTGTAATATCTAGCTGTAGAGGAATTTTGTAAAAATTGTTATGTTTGCCATGTAGGTAAATTTTTGTATATCAAAACCCCACCCTGTGGCCTTGCCTATGCATGTCTGTCTGCTAAGTTCGTTCTGGCGTTAGCTGTACTGTATGTACAAGTGATGCTAAATGAAAATGCGAGGGCATCGATCTTATAGATCTCGAGGTCTCAAAATAACTTGTTATTATACCAGTGAAACTGAATATGTAAATAATAGACTATTTTGAATGTTTTTATCTTTACTAATAATCGCTATGATTTACCGCATCACATAAGGAATCAGATGTGTGCTTAGACATGCAATTTGCTTGTCACACACTCACGCACGGTTTGACTCATACAGTACTGTATAATATACAGTATTAGTGACCTTTACCAAGCAGGGCAGCAACTTGACGACGGCGGCTATTAATACAATTAAATTCATAATATTTTGGAAAAGAAATAAAAGATTGAAATCCCACGGTCTGTTTACAACCCCAACTGAGGTACAAATGTTTACGTCTTTTCTACAACGCCTTCACTGAAGCTGTGAGTGCTCAACAAATTAGCTCAGTACTTAAGCAGGAATTTTGTCAGAATAAATCCGTACCTTTACCTCCTCAAACTGTATTAAATTCATGCGATTGGTAATACACGACAAATTATTTTTACAATCATTTATATGAATGAGTTTGTTTCGGTCTCATCGTCGCCTTGTCGCCCGAATGTGTAAGGCCCTATTGTCGCAATAACGCCCACTTCTAAACGACCCTCTAAATGGTTGCGATTGAGAGGAAAAAAGTAAGAAATCCTCCGGGAATTACGAAACCAAAGCAGAAAAAAAATAATCAAAATTTAGTTTTCGTGGCGTTACACACAAATCCGTAGTTTAAGCTACGAGAACAACTGAGTCGCGTAATTAAGATGTCTTTAAATTTATTAAAACATACGCCTAAACACGATCTAATATTACATACTTCCTATCGATGTCTGCTGCATGTCTCAAGTGCAATTTTTTCCCCAATATTTGGACGAACAGTCGAAACTCTAGAAGCGTTAAACTATAGGCGAAAGATGCTGTTCAGTTTTATATCTTATAGAAACATGCATGAAAATTTAACTAATATTTTCTATTTTCTTTTATTAATTTTGCGACCAAGAACATCACCGCTACATATTGTTAGCGATTAATAAATGAACTGCCGGTTTGCCACTATATTAGGCTGCATGCATGGTAAGCACTAATTCACACGAGTGAGATAAACACAGGCATAAGGAATTGAAAGACCTAAAACATAGGGATACAGTGAAGTGCACAACATAAACGTTGGCATACGCACAAGCATAAACGCAAGCCTCTTAGCATACTGTATCAGGTAAGCCGGAACAAGAGACAGTTCAAAGGAATGTTCTTTCCGTTTTGTCTAATTAAGCCCTAGTGGTAGGTTTTACTCTGCATTTCTGCTTATGCTTATCTCACTCTTGTGAACCAGGCTTAAGACTTTTAGTAAAAGTGTGAAACGTATTATCTATACTATTGTATATAAAGGAGTGTAATTAATAATTGAAAGAGCCGTGTGTGTTTCAATTAATTTAACTATTCGCGTACGCTTCAGTGCGCAGTCTTTGTTTCGGCTTATCCGCTTACCGGTATCATTCTGCCTGTATAAAGTAGCCTATTTATGTTTGATTTATATATCGGGAAAACTTCGTGATATGATTTCTGCAATGGCTTTCCGACCTTCCCCCTGGAAATACTAGCTATAGGATAAAATAGTTGTAAAATATATAGGTACGCAGTTCGTAGACTAGTGTAACCTGGTTGACTGTTGTGTAAAACTACCTGAAATATACAATGAGAACTTCGACGTTTCGAGCGAAGGCCCTTCGTCTGGAAGTTAGAAGTTAACTTGCAGACGAAGGGACTTCGCGCGAAAGGTCGAAGTTATCATTGTATTTTCCAGGTAGTTTTATACACAACAGTCAACCGCCGTATTTGCTATACTCTAACCACACTGGCACCGCACGTTCGAGATAGTGTAACTTGGTGTCTATGGTGTATTGTAATGATTCACTATTATTTCGAAGACAAAATTTCATCCGTGTTTAATGCCCAGGCCTCCGTGTATTAGCCCCTTCGTTTATAGATCCCCCTAAATAATGCCAATAAATGAATTTCGAAGGTTTACGAACAAAGAATACCCGTACATTTTGGCAAAGCAATGAGGTTTTTGTAAGAATGAGACATTGATTGATATCTTTAAAAGTTGTTGCTCTTAATGAGATAATAGCAAAGGCATTTTGCGACAATTGGGATATATACAGCATAACCGTGCTACGTTTGATGCATCATAGTACTGGCGCGAGTGCGCTTGCTTTAAAAATGCACAAATAGTGAGGCGGTTAAGAGCGAAATTTAGCTGGAATTGTTCATTTTGTGATAAAAGCACCATATTTGCAGGAAGTATAGACTTTGATATGACAATAACTTTTAGATGTGGAGGCATCTGAAAAATTAAAGTCGCCGGCCTAAAATTTGGGTTCTTTTTCATTTTCCTCATTAAACTCCTATATTGTCGAAAAATATAAAATTGCAAGTTCACTTATAGCAAAAGTGATTACAGAATCAGAAAGCTTACAAAAAGTTATATTAGGACATGTAAGTGGTTACCATGATTTTTCAAACCCTTCTTGAGTTACAAGCTGTTAAATACGCATTTTCAAGCTAGTACCCAGGCTTTTCGCGCGATTTCGTGGCATTTTTTCCATTTTGGAACAGCAATAACTAGAAATCGGTTGGGAAAATAAAGGTAACCGCTTAAGTGACCTATATATAGTTTTTTGCAAGCTTTCCAATGATGTAAGTCATTATTGCTTTAAATGAACTTGGAATTTCACGGTTTTACAAGTATAGGAGTTTAATGAGGAAAATGAAAAAGAACCCAAATTTTAGGCCGGCGACTTTAATTTTTTAGATGCCTCCATATCTAAAAGTTATTGTCATACTAGAAATACATGCATGCAGCAACCCCTCGCCACAGCTAAACAACGACAGTTTCCAACATTATACTAAGCTTTTTTGTTGCAAAATCTGCGATGCAAAATGCAGGAAAAGGCCGTTGCACCAGCAGTCTTTCTTCTGGAAATGGATTCGGTAAATCAGTGGCCGTGTTTGGTATCTTCGATTAAGACATAATTTTCGCTAAAAACCAGAATTGAATTCCCTACACCCCCCACCCCCCCTCTCCATTTATGACACACTCAAAGGACAGCGCCATATAAGTGAACTTCTTGACATAAGTGTTTTCGTTCATTTCAAATGAGTTTGAAGGAAAACAATACTCTAATAGCTTGAAAGGAAAACTGTAAGGAAACCGGGAAATATATATAGAGATAGAAGTTAAGGTTTTTCACTTTCACATGGTTTCTTGAAAGATACGCAACGGAAATATTTCTTAAGTAGTGGAAGCACTGTAGTCATAGCAACACTGACACAAAATAATACAAATATTTAGCGAGAAAACAGGATACAAATCGGCCAAAAATAATTAAAAAATAGTTGTTTTAGCTATAGAATTCCCGAATTTATGATGTAGGTATGTTATTATTCGTTATATGAGGTAAACTAATGTAAAATTCAACATTCCGTTCAAATATAACGTTTCGAAATGTTCACAAAACTAAACTGTATTTTACCGATAAAAATTACTTTTTGAAAGGAAATCAGTTTAAGACATAAGCGTAAAAATGATTTCGTTCTCCTTTTAATTTAGACCTTTTTCATATAAAATATATACAATACTTTAACCGTAAATAAATGAAAAACTATAAATATAAAGCAGGAGTTTTTAGAACAAAAATACATCAACACTTTTATTGTTTTAATAATATAACAAACCTGTTAACCTGGCAAACCTGCCTCTATATATTTTACTTTTTTTCGTTCAGGTGTCGCTTGGACACATCTTTTTTGCTAAAGTTAAAGCGATAAGATCCGTCCCACAGGCACAGCTCTTCCAATAAAGTTCCAAAAGCGACATTTAATTCAGACTTTATCAAGTTTTTCTATAATCTCACTCACTCCACTCCTGACAATCTGCCGTACTTTTGAGATCAGTGAGATGACCACCCACCAACCTTGAACCACGCGCCCGCGATTATTGATGAACTTTAAGATCTCCCATGGATTTCCTTTTTTCCGGGTGTGATAAATAACCGAGCGGAATTAGTACCCTCGCTCAGGGCTGTCGCCCGGCTCGGGGATCAAAGTCTATACTTCCTGCAAATATGGTGCTTTTATCACAAAATGAACAATTCTTACACTTAACCGCCAGACTAAAAATAGTGTCAGTAATGGCAACAAAAGCGAGAAGTTTAAGGACTTAAATGGTCAGAAATAGGCATTGTAAATTAAGATCTAGCTAGATATCATCCGCGACGAGATGATTCGTGTTCAATTTTATGCAAACCATTCGAAAACAACTTCGTTTTTAAAAATTGCACTACTGCTGGATTTTAATAATTATATTAATGGTCTTGTAGGCAGGTTGAAATTTTTAATATGTTTGCGAAATTATTAGAATTCAGGGAATAAATTATTCAGTGATAAATCAGATTTTTGTGCAGTGATAAATGAGATTTTGCGCGGTAATAAATTTTTTCTTTCATATTTAAAAATATGCGCTATTCGCAAAAGAATTGCATCTCTTATCATAAGTTATGTTCAAAAGTGCAATAACCGTTCATATTACACAAAGAAGACGAGAAGTTATGTTGGTTTACATCTAATTTGATCAAATTGAGTAAATATTGAAATTTAATAAATTTGATATATATATTGCCAAAAATATTGTAAAAAATATGTATTTCTTGCATAAAAATGCAGATTTTCGAGTATGAAATGGCTCAAATAAGGAAAAACCTTGAAATCTACATAGCTTATTTAAAGATGATTAAAGTAATACTATAAAATATAATCATTATTTAGTTTTATATTAAATGAGGACCCTTTTTCACATTTAAGCTGGGGAGACCAAGTCTCACCCAGTTCCCATGTCGCTCCCAGTCAAACTCATATCCCCCCCCCAAAGTGTGAAGGTTCCTTCTTTTCTAAAATATAAGCAAAGAAGAGTACATATTCCCATAACCAAACATTGTTTTTATACTCAATATTCAGTATCCGGGTGTCCCCAAAAAAGTATCGCTGTTTGATTTAATGTAACGCAGAAACTAAAACAGATATTTCACCTAAACAAGATTTACTGTATTCAAAAAGGGCTAACTTAAAGTTTGGTATGTAACACTTGCATTTTGATGCAATATTGATCGAGATACAGATGTTGTAAGTTGCGGTACGTTTTTAAACTAAGTACAAAATCGAGAAAAAGCGGCTTATTAAATTGATTTGAAAACAGTTGTCATTTTATCACGAGTATTGTCATTTTCAATAAAGTTACCTTTAACTTCACATTATTTCCTAGTAGATTTACTATTTTTCTAGTCTTTTGTAACCCTTGGGAATAAAAATGGAATAATAATACACATTGAAGACAGCTTTGTGAGGCAATTGCTTTGGCATGTGAAACTTTGGATGAAGAACTGATCCAAAATTCATTTGGCATGGTTTCCAGAGCAAGACGGTGTATTCATGCTCAAAGACAAGCATTTCCGGATGATCAAATCTTGATCTTTGGAACAATATCGTTGTACATGCGTTCTTTTGACCAAATGGAAGTATTTATCAAATCTAACCGAATAGACATTTGATGGGGCCGTTTTATGCTAGCTAATTTTAGCAATTTCAAAAATGCTTATTCAACTTCAAACATCTGTAGCTCGGTCAATATTGCATCAAAATTCAAATGTTATATACGGAAATTTAAGTTAAGTAAAATACGGGTTGTAGTTTTTACGAAATATTAACTCAAACAGCGATACTTGTTTTTGGGACACCAAAAATGCAGAAGTGGAGGCTCAAAAATATGAAAATCTTCTGGGGTAGGACTCCCAGACCCCCCAGCTTCTTGCGTATCTTCCAGTTCTCTACTTCCTAGTCAAGTGTTTAATGCTCCCTACTTGGGTTCCTTAATGCTTCCACCCCCTCCACTCCCTCCACCCCCTCCACCCCTTCCACCCCTCCACCCCTCCACCCTCCACCCCTCCACCCCTCCACCCCTCCCCTCCACCCTCCACCCCTCCACCCCTTTCCACCCCTTTCCACCCCTTTCCACCCCCTCCACCCCTCCACCCTCCACCCCCTCCACCCCTCCACCCTCCACCCTCCACCCCTCCACCCCTCCACCCCTCCACCCCTCCAAATTGTTAATTGCAATTGTTTTTATCAATTTTTTAAGGATAATTATTTGACGAAGGCAATCATGTTACCAAAGATCCTTTGGGCCGTCCTTGTGATTATTGCTGTATTCACCATCACTGAAGCAATCCCCTCCTACAATCCCTTCCACAGTCTAGAGGACCTGAACTGTACTATGGATGGAGCGCGTGGTACTCAAGGTAAGCACATATACAGAGCATTTTCAGAAATATTGGAGGGTACCATAATTCTTGCCGGTTTTTATGTCAAATTGTACACTTCACCTTATTCCTTGTATATTTTATTCCTTTCAAATAACTGTGTAACGACCACCCAATAACACGTTAAATTCTCTATCCATGCTCCTACAGAATGTCCTAGCAATGACGAATGTGAATGTGTTCAAACTAAAGCGTTTGGAATTCGCAGTCGAGAATTTGAGGGAAGCATAATCAAAGTTAAAGGTAACACGAACAGAATGTTTGTTTCCACTGTACATGTATATTTCCGTAAATCCTATATTTAGCCGCCATGCACCTTCTTAGAAAGGCCATCCCTCTCTAATACCCCGCCCCCTTCTCTCTCGTTAAGCGAGACCCTGTTAGGGTGTTAGGATTATGGATTATTTGGGGTAACAAATACAGATTATTTATGGTTAAATATCAGGATGATTATTAGGTGATTGGATTTTGGGATTATCATTATTAAATATCTATTTTACTTTTCGGATATCTTTATTGCAAGGAAAAATATACGGATTATTCGAAAAAATTACTCAGGATTACGGATTATTCGCCCCCTTAACCAGGCCTCTTAAGAGAAAGAAAATTACTAGGCTCGCTCCTTCTATATATTAAATCCCACTTCCCTGTGAAAAACAATGAAATACATGTGTACTGCTTAGATTTAATTGTCCTAAAAGCTCACGCTCTTTTTCTACTTTCTTGTTTACTGCATTTCGGCTTTGACAATAGCCCATAATGTTAAATCAACCAAACTCGAGACAGAAATATAATATTTTGTCGAGAATTAGATGGTCCTCTTGATCACCATTTTGAAATTAAGAATATACTTAATTTAGTCTTAGAATAATGTCTCTTCATGTGTTTGTGAATAAAAGGGCTGAAATAAGGCAAGAGTCGGATATTGGCTTGCAAACTTATGCACATGCTTACTAACGATTTTTGTACCAAAATTCTTGAACATATTTTTTAACGAATTTAGACATTACTTTACTTTCATTTTTCCAAAATGCGTCTTTTCTCAAAGTTATTTTAATGTTTTGGGAATCCATTTGTGCACCTATGAGGTGCAGCGCTGACTGTCACAAATTTCTAGACTTACCTATAGATGTATGTGTGTTTATGAATAGAGAATTCAATAGAACAAGTCTATATAATCATAGTTCA
Organism: Trachythela sp. YZ-2020; assembly: GCA_016169945.1. Classification (NCBI taxonomy): domain Eukaryota; kingdom Metazoa; phylum Cnidaria; class Anthozoa; order Malacalcyonacea; family Clavulariidae; genus Trachythela; species Trachythela sp. YZ-2020. Next base: position 6,161,850 of record JADLSH010000220.1, read on the forward strand.
ATCCTGTGTAAAATATAGTTATTTATATATTATTCTAGATTTAGCAGATGGATCTCCCTGCAAGCACCGTATACGTAGAGATTTCATGAGTTTGAGCAAAGAAGAAAGACTTCGATACATCCATGCAGTAACAGCTGTAAGAACTGATCCACGTACCGCGAAAAAGTTTTATGATTTAATACACATTCACGGTGATAATTTCTGTAAAGTTCTTCACTGCAGAGTGTTCTTCCTACCTTGGCATCGTTGGTTTCTTCTTCGCTATGAAAACCTTCTCAGAGAAATTGAACCAAACGTTACTTTAGTTTACTGGGATTGGAGCATGGTGATGAAAAATCCATTTGCTGTTAATCTTTGGGATGACAATGATTGGTCGTTTGGCGGAAATGGAAATGGTAAAAATCATACAGTAATTACTGGTGCATTTAAAGAACCTGAATGGAAAATGGTTCCTGGAAATCACTATGATTCTGCCTTACAATTGAGAAGGTATCTCAATTACACAGAGCCTGGTATTCCAAGCGCTCTCCATATGGCAATTCTGTTCAAATTGAAACCTGACGAGTTTGAGGAATGGCAGACCGTTTTCCAAGCCTGGCATGATAATATTCACAACAAAGCTTTTGGGTGGACAAGCACAATGAGTAATACACTTTCAGCCTGGACGCCGGAGTTCTTTCTGCATCATACGTTTGTTGATAAATATTGGATGGAATGGCAAGAACAGGGATATGATTATAAATTTAGTGAGTACTATATGAAGCAGACGCGACATATGCAGGGGACATACTACTTACCTAGAGATGTAATTGATCTGAAATACCAAGAGGGAAACGTATGTGTAACATATGAAGAGTCTTCAAATGATTGGATTCACAAAAAGCTCAGACGTAAGTAAATAGTTGTTATAATATATATCTAATATAAGAACGTTGTTGATTGGCTGAAAAGCGCGCTCAATAACTCGATTGAGCACGCTAGCATGGTGATGAAAAAACGAAAGCGCGGGAATTTAACAGCAGAAATTAAACTTGTTTTCCCTCTATTTTTGTGTTGTTTATACATTTTAAATGAATTATTTCTCGGCTAGCGCCTCGACCAACTCTCCCAACTTCCCGCGTGCTCAATAACTCGATTAAGCACGCTAAACCATGAAAAAATACTTAATTTTAAAATGAGGTGATTTGCGTTTCGTATTTTGTTAATTATCACCAGCTTATACAATGGGGATCCACAATATGTCAATAAGCTTTCAAATCCCGAATCCCTGAGTTTAAATTTGGTTACTGTACTATTCCGCAAAAAATTTTCGTATGCCAATGTGTGCATGAAACATTTGATGACGTCATAGGCAAGGTAAATACAAAGTATTCACTATAAACTCTATAATGTATATTATCAAGCGCACTGAACTTTTAGACCAAAATATAACACATACGCAGCAGAATTGTCTTAATAAGTGTGTAATATGTCTGTACCACCCTGGGTAAACATCAAGATCTTTTTAGCATCTCGTTCGATAGAACCAATAGTAGAAGGTGTTTTGAAGATGGAACACTCGAACGAAAATTTATATACATTTTTAGCAGCAGTTGCGAAAATTGCAACTTTTGGCCCTCTGACAGGAATCGAACCTGCGGCGCTGCCGGGTGATTTGCGTTCCGTATTTTGTTAATTATCACTAGCCTATACAATGAGGGTCCACAATAAGCTTTCAAACCCCTATTCCCGCGGAGCTTAAATTTGGTTATTATACCGCAAATACGCCTTGAGAAATTTTGCGCATGCCAATGTGATGACGTCATAGGCAGGATAAATAAAATGACTCACTATAAACTCTATAATGTAAATTATCAAGCGCTTTAAACTTTTAGACCAAAATATAACACATACACAACATAATTGTCTTAGTAAGTGTGTAACATGTTTGTACCACCTTGTCCTTTTTCCTAATTTCGTGTACAATATGCGCATAAACTTACGCATTATACAAATGAAATGTAATGCAATAAGAATAAGAATATTCTCTTGTACAGGGTGTATAAAAAAGGTAATCCAAACTTGGCATGCTATCGCGCGCATAATATTTAGTTTATAGATTTATCTTTTTCACACAAATAAAGCTTCTAGGAGTACACTTAAACGATCATCTGAAATGGGACGATCACATTAACCACTTGTTAAAGTCATGTTACGCACGATACGCAAATTGAAGAACTTTGCGGATTTCAAGCTAAGGAAACGAATGGCTGAGAGCCTAATCCTCTCAAAATTAGATTACTGCGATGTCGTTTTCCACCCGCTCCCACAGTGTCTATTAAAGCGATTCCAAAGGTTACAGTTCGCCCCCGCGAGTTTTGTAACAGGGAAATACGTGAATGACACTGCTGTTATTCTTAAGTTATGCTGGCTCCCTATGAAAGAAAGAAGAGACTTCTCCCTACTTAAGCTTGTTTTCAAAGGTATGAATTATAACCTGTGGCCATCCTACTTGACCTTACAAGTTGTAAATAACTGCCGCAACCTCCGTTCCAGTGCCTATAGGTTCCCTTGGAAAAAGGAACTTTTCAGGACTCGGCTGCCGTCCTTTTTAATACTCTGTCAGCGAGTATAACTGAATGCAAGGATTTTAACGAATATTGCGAACTGACTAGAGCCTTCTTAAGGGATAGGGCGTCGGATGTTAACTGATATTATATCACTTAATTTTAAAATCTCAAACCTCTTTAGCTCGATAAATTTTGTATTTGTATTATGTTCATATTATTTATCCTCCATGTTTATATTTTGCTCTTGAAATTGATAAAATTGTCTTCCAAATGTACTATTGCATGATAATCTACAACTAAGTGTTTTGTGTGACTATATGTAAGTATTGTTTTGTGACCACGTGTAATTACTTATTTTTCTTTAACAATTTCACTTATCTGGCTGCTAGGCATTTTTAACCTTCTACGGTTATTTCTGGTGGCCAGAAATCCTACAAAATTTAAATTTAATATGTAAATAGACTTTAAAAAAGGGATAAATAAAATACTTCTTCCTATTTATTCTATGTAATTAGTTAGCTATGGCAGGTGAAGAGCCACCTTGTGGGAATACTGTCATTAAATCGTTATTATTATTATTATTATTATTATTGTGCTTAAATTTATCTAGCAGTACATTAATTTAGCAGTTTGAACTATTGTCACACATATGCATGCAATAACAATAGCAATTTTTATGTAATAGACCAATACTGAATCAAATACAACATCTATATACCAATGTCTTAATCCAAAGGCCACAAATATCCTAACGCCGCGGCCCGCCCTATACATAGCTAACACCAGAAGGTTTTACCTGTCAAAGGGTAAATCTGGGAAATATGTAAAATTATTTCTGCTCATTAAGGTGGTCTGTGCCCTTAATACAGTTGCTTGTTCACTGTATATCGAAGTTAGGGAGCTTACGTTTGTCCAACGTAAAACTATCCACTCACTGCCGTTTCCCCTCCCCCCAAAAAAGCTATAGACAGTATAAATTTTGAGACCAATTATTGAGAGATGGGAAACCCTACACTTGCTTAATCATGTACATAAATATAATTTTTTAGCACTTTCAAAATTTGATGTAAAATCACTAGGGTATTAATATTTAAAGATCAAATAATTTATATTTTGCAAACTTAAATATAGAATGCATATCTTTTATCCTATTCTAATACAAAATACATTTATATATCGGGAAAAACTGTGCTCGAGGTCCACATGCATCCGGACCGACACTGCCGATAAATAACGTGTTTATTTTTTAGCAATGTAGAATGAAATTTATTAAAATTCCAAAGCGAAGCTGACAAAACTTGGAAAGTTGTAAGAAAACACCAATATACAAAAACTCGAGAAAACCGGCAAGAAAAACAAAAACATATAGTTTCAGTAAAAGTGTACCTGCTTTTTCCAACATAAAGTTAGCAGAAATGCACGATGTTTTTTTCTGTTTTAGATTTAACTATGGATCAACTAAGAGATATCAGGGGACTGCAAGTCGTACCATTTGGAGATGCAAATGTCATGAAATGGCCGAATGGAAAATATTCAGTCTTTATTAACAGCGTGCAGGAGTTTACCAAGAAACGTGGACTTCGTAATCCGATAACTCTGGACAAACTTGATGGAACAGATCGACAACGTGGCTTTCGTCTTCATGATTTAATCGAAATGTAAGTGTAAGACAGATATAGAGATATAGGTTGTAAGTGACATGGGGTCTCTTTGCAAAAACATTTTTCGGTACATGAAAATGGAAATATAATCATTTTTGATTAAGATGAACTCAAAGTTATATATCAAACAAACATTTTAAAGTGTTGACTAGCTCGTGTGCTAATTTCAAAAACTTTCTATTACACAACACAGAAATATTGCCTTTTGATTTCAACCGCCATTTTTTCCAACCCCCCAACTTTAATTAAAATGAGCACTCAACATGCAGTTACATTAAACGTTAAATAAATTTTCTATCGTTCCTCAACGTGTGCACCATTTCTCTCAACGCAACACCTAGCCCGCCTCTCCATGTCCATGACGGCTCGACGAACCATGTCTCGCGGCAATGAGTGAGCTTCGGCTGTTATTCTGTTGCGGAGATCGTCCAGGCTCTGGGGAGGTGTTCGATACACTCGCGACTTGAGGTACCCCAACAAAAATAATCACAAGGCGAAAGGTTGAGAGATCTGGGTGACCATTTTCTTGGATGTCCAAAGGCTATTACTCTGTTCCTGAAAAGATCGTCGGTCCCTAACAATAATTCGACGGTGTGCAGGGGCGCCGTCTTGAGCCACCAAACTCTTCGAAACGCTAAGTTGACCTGGACTTCGTAATACTGCCTCAGGACGGGAACGATGTGACCAATACCATGAAAATACGTTGCTCGGCTGTGAACTGGACACCGACCATGGTGGTATAAACATAAATGTATGGGAATTTAGCTATGACATATCGAATTTTTGGCACAGAGAGATTATTCAAATGCATATAATTTGAATACGGTCCTTTGGGATTTGACTATTTTCAAATGATAACTTCAAATGTTAATAATTACGTTGTGCGTAACAGACGTCATATATAATTTCGACTTCATCTCAATTAAATAATGTTTATATTTTCATTTTCATCAGGGTGACATTTCTATTGGCACATACTGTATATTCATATGAATGTTCCACATTATTCAGCTTTGTAACCGTGGGTTAGTCTGCGAGTTAGAAAGTAGAAATTAACATGAAATATTAAATAATTTTGAAGCAAAAAATGGAACTTAGATGTAAGTGTCGAGCGCCTCAAATTTCACTCACTTATTTGAATGCATCACGTGGTTTTGCAGCATGATTTAGGTGAACCTCAAGCAGGTTTACTCCCATTACATCCCTATGTGATTTCTGCTGTATTTACAATTTCTATTCACTGCTGTATTTCCAACTTCTTCTGCATACCCGTACATCAATTTTACGCTTTGCATTTCCTTTTCCCATCTCGCATTCGCCATTTTCTGTTTTGGTTTTTTAATATCTTTTTCTTTGTTCACTTTAGGTCAGAAAAGAACAGTGCCAACTGACCAGTTTTTAGGATTTACAGCTGATACACGTAAATAGTTTAGAAGAACATCGCAGTTTTAGAACATCATTAATTAATTTCAATATAACAATAGCAGGGATCGCGTGTTAGGAGGGGAGACATTGGGACAATGTCTATTTCCGGTAATTTAAATGTGATATTTTACGAAAGCCATGCCAAATATAGTCTTAAATCCTTTTTGTGTGAAACATGTAGACTCTATTCTACAAATAGAGGTGCTCTTCAACCTGAAGTTCAAGTCTGAAGTGCTCTTCAACGAAGCGCCAAAGTTCGGCAATTTTGCCGTTTCGGCATCCATTACTATGAATTACATGGCACGCGTTGACTCAACCACCCCACCCTTTTGAAACGATATTTCACACGTGAGCCCGACGTGAATGTTGGTTTAAAGTAGAACAGCCTTGTAGAAGAAGGCCTGAAGTTTAACATGAGATATGTTTTTCTTCGGATTCAACCATCGAGGTTGTGTACTTCAAGAATGTAACTTTTGTCTTTTGATGTACAATTTGTTTGGTTTTATCGTCGAGCTCACCTGTGGAAATTTCTTTGAAAATATGTATTTTGGAATCGGTTGTCATAGCAACAGTATATGTGTAACCGATACACTCACTCGACTGCTCTTGACCCACCCTGAAAAATTTATGGTGATCAGACAAGAACTCCAGAGGTTATGACCAACAATGTGCAAATACAAGCACAAGATCGATCAAGCTAAGCATTTTGGTGCCACATTTCTAGTCAGGTTATACTGGAAATGTACTATGTCTACCTTCCAAAAATTGTGTCAAAATTCCGAATTTTGAACTGTCATAACTTTGATTGCCAATTATGATGAAACAAATTAAACACCAAAATGTTTCAAATAGTGAGCTCTCGTATACAGTATAGGCCTACTTTGGAAGCCCCCCTTGTTAATTTGAAATTTGACTGCCGTCCCTAAGTCAATAGAGTTGATTTTCGTGGGCGTAAATATGTTTTTGGCCCGACTCATATTTTATATTAATTGCTATTGTTATAACTTAACTTTAGAAGATAAGAAGATACATGTATTTAAAAGAAAATCAGATACAGTACACGGTTTCCTGAACAGTGCGGCCATCCGGCCTTCGTTTGTTTCTTTGCCATGGTATAAATATTTACATAAGCAGGAACACAATTTAGTTTAAAAGTGCTTGGTTTAGATAAAGAAGTGACTTCTTATATGACCTTAAAAACTTTTTGGCTAAAACTGGCCTTTATTCAAGCATTTCATTTTTGGCGGCCATGTTGGATGGTAGAATTTACCATAAAACCGACAAGCTATTACTTAGGTAACCCGCATATCTTTAATATACTTCTAATGTGCTAATGAGTACAGTTGTGTAATAAAAGAGAGCATTATTGTGAGAAGAGAGTGAATTGGGTACTACTACAATCAATAGCCCAAGCAAGCGACCCAGACTCTTAAGCCCCGTGCAGACGAGCAAGTTTTCCTTCACAAGTTCCTTGATGAGTTTACCTGCTCGTGTGTACGGCAAACAAGTTTTCATAGTTTCAATCAATTGTTCAAAAGTTGCTGTGACTAGCTTTTAAACAAGGCTCCTTGTCAAGGAAAACTTGTCATACACATGAGCAAATAAAACTTGTCAAGGAAAGCTTGTCAAGGAAAGCTTGTCAGACGAGCACGTCTGTGCGGGGCTTTAATCAGCCATACAGTTATAATTTATTAGACGTTGTGCGTTGGGTTCGGCAGAGTTCGTTTATATAAGGGTAGAAATTATGTTTCTGATCGTCTACCACACAGAATCTGGCACTCCATCTATTTTTCAGAGCTTATTTTTGCTCGTGATCATGCAAGCCTATTTTATCAATACCGCCTGTTTTACAGATGGTTTACAGATACTGAAAGGTTTTCGTTTCGGAGTGTGCCATTACCCTAGCACTCACTGGAGCTGACTTGGCTAAGATCATGGTTCACATCGGCTGGTCTCGCGGGCATACTGCCTAATTCCATTATCCGCATCTGGCAAATTTCTGAATCCAGGCGTCCGTTCGACTCTCGTCATCTGTCGCTACAGATGTGCCAATCAATGGCAGAACGTCAATGAACTTAAACGTTTTATCTGTGCCTTCATTCCATTCATTCATAAAATATCTCAGCCCACATATGTGCAGTGACATACAGTACTGCCTAGAAGTAAGTTAACACTGCGGTTCGGTTGCGGTTCGTGCGGTTAGCGGGTGCGGTGCGTGCGGTTAGCGGGTGCTGTGCGTGCGGTTAGCGGGTGCTGTGCGTGCGGTTAGCGGGTGCCGTGCGTGCGGTTTGCGCTGGCGGTTCGTGCGGTAATCACACGTCAAACAGAAAAACCACTGCGTCGTGTTCCGACGGTTTCCGATACAACTGTTATTATGCGGCAAACGGACTTGTTCCTATATGGATTAATTTGTTTACTAAATTACTACATTCTCTAATAAACTGTATAACATACACAACTGATATGAATTTATATTATGAATATAAACAGAATGAGGTGTTAAGGAAAAATATAAACTCAGATAAACAAATGTGTCACCAATACAAACCCTACGGGTTTGCCGCATGATATTTCCGTGTTAGTAAACAAGAAATCGTAATGTGATAAGCGACACTTTTATAAATCTATTCAATCGCTCTACGCTTATTATTGTAAGCGCATACCTTTACGTTTGCAAGTCAGATTTTGTCGCATCTTTCCGTGTAATGTAGTTACGTGTATATGTAACAGAGAGCTGGGCTTATGCGACACAAACTCCCAAAGTTATACACATAACATACGATAATAAAGAATCGATTTTGATAATTTAAGTAAAGTTAAGCTTTAATAGTTAAATGATGGATTTATCTAAGATTATTTGACCTCACACATTTGTTATGGTAGTCAAATATATAAATATTTCTATTTACTTACTCTAGTGTGTCCAATGTGTATCAAATCCATCAATAATCTTTCTTGTATTAAAGAAAGCCTGTATCAAACTCGGGTCTCAATCTCAGATCTCTCGAGATCAATCTCAATCTCAAATAAGCGATTTGTGTGGTAAAATTGTGCAATACGTTAGCTACGTTAAAATACTTGCTTCGTCAAAACACACTATTAAGCTTTATAAACATTTACTAAATTGTTAGGCTGGTTACACTTTACATGAAATTGTAATGCCAATGACAAAGTTGGAAATTAAACTGCCAAATTATATCGTGTGATATTCTGACTTCTAAATACTAATTTGCCCACGTAAAATTCCGAGTTCGCAAGTCGTACTGTTTTCGTGTTCCGCCGTGAGTTACGGTCAAACCTCAACACGCCCACACAACCGCGGGCGGCCCGCGTGCAGCCCCGGGGAAACCGCGGGCAACCTCCGGGCAGACCGCGGGCGGCCTCCGGGCAGACCGCGGGGCGTCTGCGGTCAAACCGCGTGTGGCCCGCGGTTAACCGCGTATTTGTGTTAACTTACTTCTAGGCAGTACTGTACGACGACATCAAAATAATGTGCAATAGATCAATATTATATCTAATGCATGCACGCATTCGAAGTATTCGTATATATAACGTGGGCAGAATATTATATATTGTTGATGGAGTTGAGTGCTGAGGTAGTGAGGGTGTTAATGTTCTGTTCATGTGCTAAGAACCAATAATTATATTCAAGTCATACCTTCGTCGTATGCAATTTTATGAATATCAGTTATCATGTTAACTCTGACTTTGCAGATATGAATCGTCTGGAAACCAGTGGCGTAGCCAGCCCGCCGATTTGGTCCCGCTATGCAAATTTCAAATCATTATCATTATTCATTTCTTTAGAAATTGATTGTTTTCACCGTCAATGAACACGAACAAATTTGCATATCGGGACTAAATCGGCGGGCTGGCTACGCTACTGCTGAAAACTGGAAGATGTTTTGCGTAAAATCTCGTTCTATCAATATCACTAGCTAGCTGCTAATATAACAATATAGTTGATGTTCGCGGGCATAAATATATTTTCGGCCCGACTTAAAATTAGTTCTGAGTGAGGGCCAAATACATATTTATGCCCAAGAACATCGACCGTATAATAATTTTACGAGGCACTTTAAGGATAAGAAAATCACAGTGCCGCCATCACGCCAGCATTTTGTTAACTATATATAAGTTTAAGAACTATTTAAATATTAAGCAGAAAAGTTTTAACCGTTTTCAAAAGACGAAAAAGAATTAGAAATTATTTGTACAATTTATGACCTGATATAGTTTGGCACAATTGCCTGAACAAAGCTAGTTTCATTACACAATGAAAACAAACTTACATTCACTTCGCCATTGACATTGTGCATAATTATATTTAAAAGTTTCTGCCACTACATACATTGTTTTCTCGTGTTTTTGGAATGGATTCTTGCTCATTTAGCTTAGAAGATCGATAACTTTTTCTTCGGCCATGCATTTTGTCGTTAAAAATGTAGAAAAGACACTTACTGGCAGCCGGCTAAAAACGACTGGCGACAGACGTAAACAATGGTTTTCTGTCGCTCATTCATGAGGCCCCGTCCACACTAATCCGTTTTCGTTGGAAAACGCATCGTTTTGCATGCGTTTTCACCGATCGTCCACACTAATACGATGGAAAACGGATACCTTCATCCATGAAAACGAAGCTTTTCGAAAACGGCTTTAAAAGTGGAGACTTTTGAAAACGGAGGCGTTTTGGATTGGTGTGGACGGGCGCGGAAAACGAAGGTTTTCAAAAACGCTTTCTTATGTTCGTGTTGTTTGCCCTAATTTTGCTGAATTGCATGTCTCGAACGTCATGGATATATTGATCATTAATCTGCAAGCATATCTTACTAAGACAACATAATGCTCTACACTGTCCTGGGTTGTTTTTAATCTATCTTTGACATTGCAAAGTCAATACAAGCCATATTATCAGCGGTGATTTTAAGTTAAATCTCGACGAACAATACGTAAGGATTCGCCTCTTTCTCTGTAGACAATTTCCTGGTCTTCCTGTAACATTTTTTCCACAATGAAAACGTATGTCTACTAAGTGCTAGTGTAGACGGTCGAAAACGATCTGAAACCATTAAGGCCCAGACACACCGAACGCGATTCGGCAATGCGACGCGATTTTTCAGTTTTTAAAAGTAAATACAAGTGTCTATGGAAGGAAATTTTAAAAGATATGCAGACCAAATAACTCAAACTGTTATAGCGCTTTTGAATATTTGAAAAACATAAAACAGGATCAAAGTTATATGTGAGTGAAAATCGAAAAATCGCGCCGCGTTGTCGAATCGCGTCCTGTGTGTCTGGGCCTTTAGTGTGCAAGCATATATTTTTATGCGTTTTCGAAATATCAAAAACAGAGGGATTCGAAAATGGATTAGTGTGGACGTAGCCTGATCAAATTCAGCGGGCTAAAATGTATTTTAATAGCCCGCTGTTTTATTCATTCTATCCGGAAAAATACGCCACAACGCCAGCTAAAATTATAATAATCGCTGTTCGTAGTTTGTCTCATGTAGTTTTTATTCTTGCATGTTTTTGTTTTAACTATAAGCTGCAGACTTGCACGTCGTGTATTTTGTTTTGCCGTTATTGTAAGTTTTTATCGCTGTAACGTTTTTGTTAAAGGATTAGTGTTAATAAATATATATACGACTAATACCAAAACCCCTTCGGGGTCTATACTGATCTACTCGGCGCATAAAATGGCCGCCACCAGCAATTTCTGTGGAGCTTCTGTGAGCTTCAGTGGAGCTTCTGTAAAGCTTCTGTAAAGCTTCTGTAAAGCTTCTGTAAAGCTTCTGTAAAGCTTCTGTAAAGCTTCTGTAAAGCTTCTGTAAAGCTTCTGTGAAGCTCCACAGGAGCTTTAGAGAATTTCCAGACAACTGCTACAAAATCCCATTGCGTACGTACAAGGCGTACGTACACGACCATATTACAAATAAAATGGTTTCTTGTCATTCCTGCTCCTGCCTGTTTGGCTTGTTTGGCTTGTTTGGCCATCGACCCTACATCGACCCTACATCGACCCTACATCGACCCTACATCGACCCTACATCGACCCTACATCGACCCTACCTCGACCCTACATCGACCCTACATCGACCCTACATCGACCCTACATCGACCCTACATCGACCCTACATCGACCCTACATCGACCCTACATCGACCCTACATCGACCTCACATCGACCTCACATCGACCCTACATCGACCCTACATCGACCCTACATCGACCCTACATCGACCCTACATCGACCCTACATCGACCCTACATCGACCCTACATCGACCTCACATCGACCCTACATCGACCCAACTTGTCGACCACTCGACGACCCCCCTTGTGCGCACATAGTACTTCCGCCGCTGGTTGTGGGGGAGTGTGAATAAATTAGAATACTTAAGAAATGATGACGTCATAGGTGGTGCTGAGTGCACCACCTGCACCACCTGGCCATTCAAGTGGCTGTTCATTCAAGTGGCTGCTTCATAAGAATGAATAACGCCATGGTTCTTCATCATCTTCTCCATGACACCCTTCCAGCGTTTCGGTCTGCTTAATTTCAAAGAAAGATGGTAGTGCTCACCAAATGTATTTTCGTGTGGCTCTCAACAACAAGCCCAGTGCTCAACTTCAACTTTTGCAAACCCCTCGTTGAAGTAGGCCACAACTTTCTTCCCAAAACTCTGTCTTGTCGGTTAGTTCCCACAGATTTTTTATATTTTGTCTTCCACAAGTAAAGTCAGTAAAAACAAAATATTTTAAATATATTCAAAAAGCCCGCTGACTCGTGCCTAATCTCCTACGCGCCATTTGGGCGAGATGACTGCCAGTTGTTTGCCAGATGTAGCTACTTTGGCCTATAGCTCAAATCTGCACATTTTATTTGGTATTCCGCTCAGCTGCACAATATTCTGGCCAATATTCAAATTTGGTGCTCTGAACCCCTATAGGTTTCAACTCAGACAATCAAGTGCAAAAACAATGAGACTTCCCACATTTCCTGCCACTATTCAAATTTTTGTCCCCCTCCCCCATATACAATGTCGAGAATATCTTTTTCGCTGACCGTTTCGCTGACCGTTCGCTGGGCTAGAAGCTTTATGTTTGCTTTTGAGACGGTTGGCATATCCTTGCCGCCTTGGCGATTTGGTACCGCGTTTCGGAAGGCCAGTGCCAGAGCTGTCACTTATAATTGCAGAAGCGATGGCTTTTATTTACAACCGACATTGCCATCTTTTATGCGAGTGGAACGAGGCACTGCTGAGTCTGGCAAATTGGAAAGCTATTCAGCAGCAATTTCAACCAAGGGAGCAGCATTAAATAACTGCTTCGGCTTTATCGACGGTACCGTTAGAGCAATATGCAGACCAAAGAAGCACCAGAGGATTGTTTACAATGGTCATAAAATATTTCATGCCCTGAAATTTCAATCAGTTGCACTACCAAATGGAATGATAGCCAACCTATATGGACCAGTAGGTAAAATTATTTTGCACATTTGTATGGTTTAGACATTTGTTGCCAGTGTTTAAAGTGGAGGTGAGCCTCCCCAGGTATTAAAGCTTGTGTTTATACTCTATATGAGATTGAGACCCAAGCACAATATCGGTAACTGGGTTGGGTCCACAGGCTTGCCCCCCTCCATGTGTTAAATACCCACTTAGCTATTAGTCAATTTTGTTTTCGAACTGTGGCTGTTTACACTCTGCATCTAAAATGTTTCAGGGACACTTTCAAGGTGATTTGTTTTTTCAGTCTTTTGACAAATCAGAGAATTTGTTATATATCTTTTCACTATTATTTTTTCATTATTACATATTTATGAACTGCTGTTTTCAGGATTATCTACAGTTAAACATAGTCAACAATGGTATAACCTGGAATATCAATTCTGTTTGTTTTGTAGAGGGGAAAAAGCATGACTCAAGCATGCTACGAGATTCAAATATGGTTGGTATGCTTGAAGAACACGCATTTAACCTTGATGGCCAACCAATGTGCCTGTACGGAGATCCAGCTTACCCCCTTCGAGTCCACTTGCAGGCACCTTTTAGGATGGTGGTACCCAATCCTGACATGGAAGCTTTTAACAAATCTATGAGTAGTGTGCGGGTGTCGGTTGAATGGTTGTTTGGTGACATAGTGCGAAGCTTTAAGTTCATTGATTTTAAGAAAGACCTGAAAGTGGGACTGAGTGCTTGTTGGAAAGATGTACATAGTTTCTGGCTTTTTGCGAAATTGTTCAACATGCATGTATGGTAATTTAACTTCAAAATACTTTGGGCTGGACCCTCCAACAATTCAGGAATATATTAACAATTAAAAATATTACACTGTTGGTTATGCACCTATCAATGTTAAGCCCCAGAGGGGGGCTCAGGCATATGTGGAGGATTTGATTATATTTTTTAACCCCATGGTCAGGAATTTGATTGCCATTTTTGGCCCAAGGGTAGGGACATTTGACTTTATCAAATAAATAACACAGTGGATTTCACCTAGCGGATCACAATCACATATAATTTGCTTTTTGGTTACCCCCATGACCCATGTCGGGATATTTGACTGATATTTATAGCCCGACCGTGGGGCATTTGATTGGAAAATCCCCACATATGCCCGAGCCCCCCTCTGGGGCTTAACAATGATAGCTGCATTATGAATGTATATTTTAATAAATATTGAATTGTATATTACAGTAATATAATAAATTTAAATAATTATGTATTTTACAATTAATACATTTTGATTCAACTTGTTAAAAACGAATATAAGAACAACATATAGTATATATTAAGTAATACCATGATCAACTCGGTTTCTATTGTTCTCACCGGGTGATTTAATCGCTAAATTCTCCAGAATAGGGAAAATTACTCTAATTTTCCCCCAAAATGGGGAAAATTAGAAATTTCCCTAATTTGTATGCATGAGTAGTATCCAAACAAATTAACACCTCACACAAATGCAAAACGGTTCTCTGCCATGATTTCACCTTACCGTACTCACTTTGAATCAATGATGCCAATGTGCCTCATATTTATACACACATGTACTCATCAATTCTTGATGAATTTATTCCCAAGCGATTTCTTACAATTGAAATGACGTTTCCTCATTAATCATGGTTTTGCAAACTAATACCATGATATGTCGGGAAATTACTGATTAAATGTCCCTAACCCTCGGGAGGTTTGTGGAATTCCGTTGGGAATTCCACAAACCTCCCTCGGCTTTCGGGGACATTTAATCAGTAATTTCCCTCATATCATGGTATTACTTATAAATATAGTATTTATTTCGACAGTTTCTCAATCAGGGTCATGAACAATTGGCCCTGTTGAGCTTGGCTTTGGACGAAGTTCATTTGCACTTGCTGCATTCGTTGATTTTGCAACTGCATCATCTGTATTAAATCATTGTGTCGCGTTTCTTCATTTCCTTGCTTCTTGGCTTCATTATGTTGCTCTATTCTTCTTAATTCCAGCTCGCTTTCTCGCAATTGCCTCTCATTTTCCATTCTCTCTCTTAGATAGTTTATTGCCTCGGACCCTTTACTTCTGTGTTTTACTTTCTTGTTCTTGTTATCCCCAACCGTGTCAGCTTTTCTCTTCTGGGTTTCCTTCAGTGTTTCCATTGCCTTCAGTCTCATATCCATTGCATTTTCTTTTTCTCTTCTTCTCAACTGTCTCGTTCAAGTGCTCGTCAGTGTATGAATCTTCAGACTCAAGAATTTCCTCCAAAAGTGTATCCAGTTCAGACATTTCTGGTGAAATTCCTGAGCCACGTTCCTCTGAAGCTATTCTTTTCTTGCATTTTTCTTTCAATAGCTTGAACCGGTCACGAACAGAGCGCTGTATAACTGAAAACTTTGGTTCTGCCAACTTGTTCAAGTTTTCAGCAATCGTATTCCACAACTGTCCTTTATGGCTTGTTCTAGGCTTTGCTGTATAAGGCTCCACCACAAGTATCTCTCGACATAGCATAACATCATGAAGGTTTGTCCACTCCATCTATATATAAAAATGTATACAAAATATAGGTCAGGAGTGGTCAATAAAGCAAAGTCAAAGCCAACCAAGCATTTAAAGTTTCTATATAAAAGTATATACATGTACACTATATACATGCACTAAGTGGTTATCATTGTAGTTTGGGCAATTGGTCTATGTTTATATATATTTTTCTTACTTATCACTATTAGTTACGGGAGAGTGCCTCGCATGGGTCTTAGAGACCCGTTCGCACTCTTGCCGCTTGGATGTTGTCATCCAATAAAGTTGTTAAAACAAAACAAAACAAATACACAAATCCCAAGTGCCAAATAAAACAAATTTAAGAAAAAATGACCTTAAAGACTATGCTGGCACGTCAATGACATATTAAAGAAACGTACACCATATTTACCACTTAAAATGATTTATTTACCTCTTCAAAATCCTCACTTTTGCTTCACGTTTTATCTACGACGCCAAAACTCTTGTTTTGAAGTTCTCGACGCTGTGGACGACGAGCAACTTGAGAGCCACGCATGCGCACTTCAAAACATATTGCAAATTTACTTCCGGTCGCCGTTCTAGATTCTTGACGTCGTAGATCTTAAGCTATCTATTGTATAAGGGGGGAGGGGGGAAATGACCAGAATGTCTCATTAATTTTTGCACCTGATTCAATCAAGTACAAAAATAATGAAACTTCCCACATTTCCTGCCACTATTCAAGTTTTTGTCCCCCTCCCCCCATATACAATGTTGAGAATATCATTTTCGCTGACCATTTGCCTTTGTAGCCCCGATACTTTATAATGGCGGCGGAATAGCTTTCGCCCCCCCATAAAAAAAATAACTGCATTTAAAGAAAATTGCAGCGAAATATTTGAATTCGAAACTAGAAGTACTTGAAATCGTATATATATTAATAAAAGGGCCTAACAAAAGAGGTAGGGAAGACTCTGAAAATGCCATTTCCGACGATCTAGAGACTCCAAAATTCCAAAATTTTCCCGCTCTGCGCCAATCATGGGAGTCGGCCGCCCTAATTTAAAACAATCTTCCTACGCACCTGGTTCGAAATAAGATACTAAGGGATATAAGATAATATGGTATATCAATTATACACCCCGCCAAAAAGTATAGAACTTTTAATAAAAAATGAAGAGCATAATTCATAAATCTGTATGACTAATTTAGAATCACTTGCATTTTTCAGTGGGAAGGATGTTATTTCCTAATGTAGTTGTACAAGAAGTATTTTTAATCGCTGTTTTGAAAGAGGACTGGTATGAGATCCAGGTTTTTTATATTGTGTGGGAAGATTATCCCACACTTGTATTCCTTTGTTTGCAAGGGTATGTTTTGTATAATTTGTTCTATAATTATTTTTATATAGCAATGATGAGTTTCCTGTGCCATGATTATGAATTTCGTTATTCGTCAAGAAATAATTTGCGAATATGTCTGGTAATTTTTATGATAGAAACATTGGATTATGAGTATTTGGAAGTCTTTAAAAATTGGCTCAGAACAATGAAAATATGATTTGAAAGTCATAAGCCTTACAAATTTATTCTGAATATTTACAATAATTTTTGAATACGAGATTTGTATGAATTTCTCCAGATTAAATTACCTTAGATTACCATGGCAAAAATTCCAACAAAAAAGGAGTCGCACGGTCACGTGACAAAATTCGAAAATCTTTAAAGTGTAACCTATAAAGTTGACTGCTTTAACGTACATGTTTTGTATGTCCTTACAACAAGTATTCATAACAACTTATAGATGGGAACAATTAGTATTAAGCTGTACACCAAGTCACCAACTGTCTGTGTACGCATCAAGCCCGGATATCTGAATAGAATCGTTTGAAACTGTCGAAATGACATTTCGTGTTTGAGGACTCATGCATGGTTTAATGAACATTCTCGAAAATTTTTCATGAAGTAAGAGCAATTACAATTAGTAGCAATTTGTTGTGAAATTGTGTATTTATAATAATATTATATGAAGTATTACATAACAAAATATTAAAATTAACGTATATTGCGCAATGTTCAGCACAGTCCCTGGGTTGATCATAAAACATGATCAAATATTCCATTAACTAACTTAAACTGAATGTGAAAATCGTCAATAACGTTTTTACGTTTGTTCCGACAGTTTAATTTGTGTCAACGTTCTCCTTGAAAGGCGGCCTTTCTTTTTGGTCGATTCTTCTTCTCTACAATGTTGGTCTTTCATCCATTGTCTATTGGTTCTTCAATTGGGTCATTTGCTCCGGACGATTCTTCGCCCACGTCAGCTAAGTCTTCCTTAATCTCTTTGCTAGATTCAGCGCAAATTTCTAAAAGGATTAAATGTTGTACAGGTCTTCGCATAATGATAAACTTTCGAGTATCACTGTTCAACACTCGAATCTTGGCTGATCTAACAACACCATCGCTACTTCAAATAAGCTCTCGTTCTTCAAAATTACAACGTCTCGTACGGCTATTACGTCTTTAACATCGTTATTGCCTAGTCTCGTTCATTCACGAATACTTATCAGATATTCACGTCTCCATTGCTTCCCAAATTCATTCAATAATTGTGAGGTTTTGCTCGTCGTGTCAAAGACTCGTTTGCGCTCACTATCTCGTACCGGCTGTCGTTTGGTGAAGTTGTCGTTCTGCGTCCAAAAATTAAACAAAGTGGGATGAGAGGATATGATATTCCTTCTTCATCATCGTATACATTATGTAATTGGACGATTATTTAACGTTGACTCGATCTCGACTAATATCGTACGTAACTCGTCAAACGATGGCATAGCTCGTCCGATGGAATTTTTAAGCCATCGTTTAACACTCTTTATCAAACGTTCCCCAAACCCCCCGAGCCAAGTGGCCTTTTCAATAATGAATCTCCAAGAAGCGCCTTTGTTCGCCAGATGTTGTTGTACTTCGGGAGAACGCTTAATTGTTGATAGTTCCTTGCTAGCCGACTTAAATGTCTTCGCGTTATCTGAAAATATCATTCTCGGAAGTCCCCTATGACTTGAAAACCTGCGAAATGCTTGCAAAAGTCCTTCGGTCGATAAACTCGGTAGTAATTCTAGGTGAATTCCCCGTGTTGACGCACAGGTAAATAAAGTGATATACGACTTTTTCGTTGACTCTTGATCACCGTTTGACTCCTCCTTGACGTTGAGGGATCCAGCGAAATCCAGTCCCGTGTAACTAAGGGTGGGTCATCACTTGTACGCCAAGATGGTAGATGCGGTAACTTGGCGTTGGATACGGTTTTCCTTCTAATATTTTACAAGTTGCACATTTGCGTAGAACTCGTTTACCTGCTTGTCGTCCATGTAGGACCCAATATCTTTCTCGAATACGGTTCAGTGTTCCTTTGATGCCAGTGTGGGTTATGCCATGCCGTGCCGTGCTGGCTCTACAGGTTTTTGCATATTGTCAAAAGATGTTACGAATTAAAGAGTTTAAGGGTACGAAAAGCTTCTTTTCGGAGCAGTGTCTTCATCCAGAAGAATATCACAGAATTGATGCTTGAATTTAATATCATTAATGTAAATGACCATCCTAGATACTCCTTGTATTCAATACTATCGATCTTGAAGAAGAACGAGGGTAGTGTTATAGGAAGAATGAATATTCCAACAAAAAATAACGACAAGAAAGCAAGATCTTCCATACCGATATTCGCTAAAAATTTGCCTTTTTTTAGCATTGTCATTTTGATCACGTTCACAGGTTGGTCTTTTTTCGGAATGAACAATCTTTCGTATCTCAAGATAAATTCTTGTGTAAACGAATCCAATGAAAACGAAAAATATAGGTAAAATTCCAGCACCAAAAACCCTAATGAAAACGCAGCTATTGAAAATTTGACTACGCCACCGCCAGCCACATAAGCCAAAATTCGTTTCTTTGTAACTTGGGTTTGGTAGGAGTAAGGATGCAGCACACCGATATATCTCTCCATTGTCATTGCCGATAATGTTATTATTGACAATCCACAAGGTAGAAATGTTGTTCCAACTGCCAGAACGAACAAAGTGCAATTCACAGTATCCAGAAATGGAGCAAGTAAGCTGTAGATGAAAAGAGGAATAGCTAGAACACCGACACCTAAATCGACAACAGATTGAAGCAGGATAACGAAGTAGCAAACTCTTCTTCTAAGTTGAGATGATTTTCTTATTGTTATTGTTGAGATCGCGTTCAATGATATCGTTGAGAATATAAGCATGCCATTGATAACGATCATCGCAAATCGATTGCGTTCATACTTTTTGCTTGGAAATTTGCTTACAATCTCGTACGAATTTTCAGCAACTTTACATGTTAGGAAAAGGGTAGAATTTTCTTCGTTGTGTTTCATAGTGAAGATTTAAATTCGAAAGCCTATTGCTCCGTTGCTTTACAGCGTTTTTATCATGTAACACAGTGAGTCCTGAAAGAAAATATAGCATTCATTCAACCAGAAGCGATATTACAGCAAAAAAATAAAAATGTTGAGGCAAGGGAATATTGAAATGAAGACGTCTATATTGTTTCCCCCCTATCTTAAAGTATGTCAGTGGTGTAAATTGTGTGCAGCGACAACCTTTATAGTACAATGGCAGCAAAGGTAGTAAAGTATTTTTTCTATATTAATATATAGTTTCTTCGATTAAATAAATTATTACACGCTGAATAGTTTTGGTCGTAGTTTAAGTTTTCAAAACAAAAGTGAAACTGTATGATAAAGCAACTGATAGTACGACAGATTGGTGGGCTTATTAACAATCCGGGGCTTTATCGAAAATAGTTAACTTCATAGCAGTAGTTATTGAAATAATAAACAATGCTTTCAATTTTATAAGTACCTTCTGGTAACTGTTAGAATTTAAAAGAAAGGATTTTTGTATGCATCGTTTTCTAACTATAGCTTACCACTCAGTGGAATCCACGTCAACCCACTTTGGCTTATTAGTGACTACTATAGCCCTAAAAAGAGAGACATTTTCGTTAAAATCACCAAATTTTGTAAACGTGTATAGCTCTAGCTGTGCATAATTGTGCATGGAGCCACCTGAAAAGTGAATGTTGACCTCTAAAAATTTGATTTCGCTAGAAGCGCCGTTTCTCACAATTTGGAGCAGTAATTACTTAAAACATGTTTGGGAAATCAAGGTAGCTGCCATTATATCTTAAATATTACTTTTTGTAAGCTTTTCAATGGAGAATATGATATTGCAATAAGAAAAAATTGAAATTTCACGTTTTTCAAAAGAGAGTATACATAAATTGAGAAACTGCAGAAAGACAAAAGTTTGAGGCAGATAGCTCTGCATCTAAATCGTATTATACATCGAGAACTATTAAGTCCGCCAGCTTCTGTGATATTTTCTAAAATTACCCACTTCGTATAGTGAATGTTAAGTGGTTAGACGTAAATTTAAGCGGAAGTTAATCATAGTCCTGCAGTCTCGTGACAGGGGAGTCTCTGACATTACGTAAGATCAGGCAGCAATTTCATTTAGGCAGATTTCATTTTGCCTTTTCTCTTCTTTATGCCAATGGAATGGTACACGGATGCCATCGCGCCAAAATTTTCCCGTGCACTGCCGTTCGGAATTTGAAATTACACTTATTGTTCATTAGCAGACCTTGTTTGATACAGCCGAGAAGCTCAATATAATATTTTATTGGTCCATACTTGTCACTAAGGGTACTAATTCCGCCCAGTTATTTACACCCCACTATATTATTTATTTGAAAAGAAAAAAATGTTCATTTTACCATCTCAGCTACGGAAAAATGGCCTATTTCAATGGAAGCCATGCGAGGAGCAATATGAGCTAGTGAATGAAACTATACGTTTCATGCATGGTTAAGAAATTACAGCGTACGAAATTTCAGAAAATCTACAACACGCATGCGCAGTTGTATTGTTCCAAAATTTTTAAGTTTAATTTTTCTTGACATATATGTATCGTACGGAAGCAAGACATACTTAATTTTCTTCTCATCTCCAGCTCTTTACGCTGCTGCAATCCATTTTACTTTAGGCTCCGTTTACATGAGACCGGGCGAAGTCAGAACGGGATGAAAATTGAAATTGTCAGTACGTTTACATGAGACCGGTACGAAAAGCATTCACATCAAAAGTACAGTCCACAATTTATGTTGTTAATCTTGTCTACCGATGTCTATTATCAGCATTGTACCAAAATTCAGACCGGTCTGAAGATAATTTGTGTTTACATTCATCTCGCTCCGAATTCGTGCCTGTCTGAAGATATAGTCGGTTCGGTGCAGCGAGCGGGATGACTTCAAACCAGTCGAAGCAATTTTTCGTCCCGATTTCATCTAAGCATCTATTTTAAATAATACTATCAACGAAACGAAATCGTCTCGGTTTGATTTCATCCCGGTCTCATGTAAGCGGGCCTTAGTTGAATGAGATGCAAAAGTAAGGAAATATAAAGGCAAAAATACAAAAATAGCCCGAAAAGGGTTCTAGGTAATTAAATATTAGGCTCCTATCAGAAATTCAAAGTTGATAACCAGTTAAAGGCCTGAGAAAAGTTTGAAGTTTTCATTCACCTTGCAACGATTTGAATGAAATTTTCCGTTATGCCACCTGCATGACTAAGGGCGCAATCCCAGGATTTAAAAATAGCACCTTCTATAGTATATATGCATGCATATAGGCTACAATACATTAATCAGTTTTTAAAGTCGCGCTATATGCCATATATTTCATAGCATTTAGGACAGATATTTAATTGGGTCCGCTTAATCCAAATTCCCGTGATTTAATACAT
This sequence comes from Trachythela sp. YZ-2020, assembly GCA_016169945.1. Lineage (NCBI taxonomy): Eukaryota > Metazoa > Cnidaria > Anthozoa > Malacalcyonacea > Clavulariidae > Trachythela > Trachythela sp. YZ-2020. Next base: position 6,184,289 of record JADLSH010000220.1, read on the forward strand.
GTTTGCTGGAATAGGCTTTTGTGCTGACCCTGTGTTCCTATATACAAATATATAGATACAAATATTAAAGTTCCTATATATACAAAGTTGTCTTTTCGGTTTTCTTGATATATTTTTCTATTTAATTTGTTTTATTACTATATATTGTAGTTATATAAATCACATGATTTTTGTACGTAGGCTATAACTCATATATAATTGTATTCTTTGAGTGTATTTTATTCTGTGTTGCATGGCTATATATAATGGCAAAAATCAACAGTATAAAAAAGTCAACAGAACAATCATTCAGTGTATACGTAATATATGTCACAGTTGTCACTGCATGGAAACAAAGTACACGACGGCAGGTATTTTTCATATAAACGAATACTCAACATAGCCAGGATCATTGAAATGGCGACAGATTATCTTATACAAATAAGTATAAGTTATTTTTAAGTTAACGGATGCGTGCGGAGTGCAAAAGATTCTCGCAATTTCACATGATTTTATAGAAAACCAAGTATTTCTTCCAGCGCAATCAATTGAGGACTCCCTTCATAACTAAGAATTAAAGAAATGAAACCTGTCTGCACGGAATTTTTCGGGAAATGTAGCTAACAAATTTAGTAAACACACCAATAGACCTTTGGCGCCTATTCACGCCAGACCTTTGGCGACGTTCATTGCGCGATTTTAATCATGTTGATCTATACATTGTAGCTCCCAAAACAGCAGGTATATTCTAATAAATAATTAAACTTACATATTAATAATATAGATCAGATTCTTCAAGCTTTTTCTTTTCCTCTGCAGTTTTCTGCGAATGAACCTATATTCGCGTAGAACTATCTATCTTGCAGTTGAAGAAGATAATGTAGTATAGCACAGATTTGTGCTCAGGTGCATATAGCAATCTTATATAAACTGAAAAGCATGCAGGTGCACATCTCTATTCAATTTGGAGTCTAACCCAATATACTGCAGAGTGTATAAAAAAACAGAATTCCCGATTCAAATGTACATTTTGAAAATAATCCCCGAGCCGGCGCGAAGCGCCGTGCGAGGGTACTAATTCCGCTCGGATATTTACACCCGGGTATGTGAAAACATAGCGGAATCCAAAGTCGTCCGCCGCGATGCCATGGACGGTTCAGGGTTTTCTACGTTATACGCATGCGCGAGTCAGGTCGAGAGAAACATACGGATAAACATTTAAAGATTTACGGATAAATATTTTGTTAATATATGCATCAAAAATGATTTTTAATACTCGGGCTATTGGAAAAACATACCGATGAATAGAGTCTTCAAAAGAAGATAAACGAGAAACAGTCAAATGGCTGAAAAAAGCACACTTTTGAAGTGTTTTAAACGGGTAAGTGTCTATTTTGCATATTTTAGTTTGTGGATTTGCAACAGCGTATGTCACTCTGTGAGGTTATTAATATAATATCGATTAAACCTAAAAGGTATTTTAGCAAGTTTAAATTTGAATTTTGAGGAAACAACGTAATGTCAGACACTATTTTAAAGATAAATTTAAAAAATTATACTGTCAAAAAACAGTTGAAGTTTTCTGAATATTTTTGACGTTTTTATGAAATGTCTAAGGTTAAATTTTACAGCAAACCAAAGCTAAAAGAGTACGTAATAACATATCTACTTTATATAGTGGGGCAATTCATAAGTTTATAGCTAAAAGTACAAATATTATATTACTATTTTATCATTTTGTACCAAAAGTAAAAAATTGCGTGTTGCTATGGTTACAAATTACAATGATTGACGGAATACTTCATGTTACTATAAATTTTGGGAAGTATGTTCCTGAGTTCGAATAGGCGAGGGTATTCTGCATGAGTGTATTTCTAGTATAGCAGTAAAGCCTACATGTTTACATTCGTGTGAAAGCTTAGCCATAGCAGCTTTCCAAAGGTGGGTTCAAGGGCGAAAGTCTATCTCAAAAAGTGGGGGGATGGAGCCTGCTGATAGTTATGGAGGAATATGTAACACATTTAATGTTTTCATGGCATTTCCGCATCATTTATAGACACTTCCCGACGGAAGTGTGCGCAGGTATCGAGTGCCAAAAGCTCGACGGCTCTAGAGGGTATATACGGACATGCTCTTAGAAATTTTGAAATCTAGAGTCTCTGAAACGCCATTTCATGCACTTTGGGCGGAAGACTTTACAAAAATCAAAAGTTCTTAAATGTTCTGCAAGTTGCCGGTATGATCAATATAATATATAGTTCCAGTGTTTTTCGTCAGTTCCTATTTTACAATGAACAGAGGCAGACAATTATTTTAAGCACCATCTGCAACACTCAACGCTGCATGTTCAACTATACATTAAAGATTAATACGGACAGATCACGTTCATTGTCTGAAATAATCGTTTGCACTTTTATCTTTTACATACACCGACATACATTGCCGCCTTGAGCAGTGTATCAAATTGTTTAACCTCGATTGCGCGCGCCCTTTGTCGCATTTTTTATTTCTTAATGAACATTTTTCTACAAGGTTGAATATACAGCTAAAAGGAAGTTTACACTCCAAACATACATGGCATACAACACAACAAAATCACCCCATTATGGCAGGAAGCAAATGAAAGCGAAACTTTCATGAAACCACTAATGAAAGCCATCCGTATTGCTCATCTTCAAAATCAAAACTGGCGCCGTACAATGCAAGATTTTCTGTTAAATTACAGAGCCACTCCCCATACCACAACTCAAGTGCCGCCAGTCACACTTATGTTTGGAAGAAACACCCGAACAAAATTACCTCAGATTGATACCAAAACTGATAAAAACGCTCTTGATCAACCGTCGAGCAACGCGATAAACAACAACGACAACGCGTGAAAGAATATGCGGATCTACGCAGACACAGTAAGTCGACAACCATGAACATTGGTCACTACGTGTTAGTGAAACAACAAAAACACAACAAGTTCACACCCAACTTTTATCCAAAACCGCTACGAATCACCAAAATAAGAGGAACAATGATCACTGCAGAAAGACCAGGATTCACAATCACTGGAACCAATCATTCTTCAAACCTATTCAAATGAATGAAATGCATTCTGAGGATGAGGAGCGGATGGAAGATATGGCTCAACGTCAAGAACAACATGATAATGGAGACTATGGACGTGAGAACAATCACAACAGGGGTGAATAACCAATTGTAGAACGGTGATACCCGAGGAGAGAAAGTCCGAACTATTATCATTAAACCTCATTGTAAATGGAAACTGACAGTGACAGTCATAACCTGTTGGACAACACAAAATGGCGATAGCAAGATGGCGATAGACGGTAGTAATTATTATTAAATAAAAGTATTAGAATATCCACAATAAAGAATATTATAGTGGGCATACTGCCTTCCATTATCCGCACCTGGCAAAGTTGTCAATCCAGTAGATGCGTCCGTTCGGCTCTCGTCATCTGTCGCTAGAGATGTGCCAATCAATGGCAGGACGTCAATTAACTTAAACGCTTTGTCTGTGCCTTCATTCCATTCATTCCTAAAATATCTCAGCCCACATATGTGGAGTATGTGACATACGACGACATCAATATAAAGTGCAATAGATCGATCGAAGTATTCGTATATATAACGTGGGCAGAATTGTTATTATGCTGAGGAATTGAGTGCTCAGGTAATGGAGTGTTAATGTTCTGTGCATGTGCTAAGAACCAATAATTATATTCAAGTCATAGCTTCGTCGTATGCAATTTTATGAATATCAGTTACAAAGTTAACTCTGACTTTGCAGATATGAATCGTCTGAAAACTGGTAGATGTTTTGCGTAAACTATCGTTCTAACAATATCACTAGCTGCTAATATAACAATGTAGTTGATTTTCGCGGGCATAAATATATTTTTGGCCCAACTCAGACTCATTATAGCCCGAGCGAAGCGAGGGTTAAAATGAGTTTTGAGTGAGGGCCGGCATAAACGTATTTATGCCCAAGAACATCAACCGTATTACTATTATAATAATTTTACGGGGCACTTTCAGGGTAAGAAAATCATAGTGCCGCCATCACGCCAGCATTGTGTTAACTAGATATAAGTTCAAGAACTATTTAAACATTAAGCAGAAAAAAGTTTTAAACGTTTACTAAAGACAAAAAAGAATTAGAAATTATTTGTACAATTTATGAACTGATATAATTTGGCACAATTGCCTGAACAAAGCTAGTTTCATTTCATAATGAAAACAAACTTAGATTCACTTCGCCATTGACATTGTTTATAATTATATTTGAAAGACTCTCCCACTACATATATTGTTTTCTCGTGTTTTTGGAATGGATTCTAACTCATTTGGCTTCGATAACTTTTTCTTCGTTTAATTTCTCAGCCATGCATTTTCACCGGCAGCCGGCTAAAAACGACTGGCGACAGACGTAAACCATGGTTTTCTGTCGCTCATTAACGAGGTCCCTTCCACACTAATCCGTTTTCGTTGGAAAACGCATCGTTTTGTATGCCTTTTCACCGATCGTGCACACTAATTCGATGGAAAACGGATACTTTCATCCATCAAAACGAAGCTTTTCGAAAACGGCTTTGAAAGTGGAGACTTTTTAAAACGGAGGCGTTTTGGATTAGTGTGGACGGGCAGAAACGAAGGTTTTCAAAAACGCTTGCTTGAGTTCGTGTTGTTTGCTGTGATTTTTGCTGAATTGCTTGTCTCGAACGTCATGGATATATTAATCATTAATCTGCAAGCAATATCTTAAAAAGGCAACATAATGCTCTACACTGGCCTGGATTATTTTTAATCTATCTCTTACATTGCAAAGTAAATACAAGCCATATTATGAGCGGTGATTTTAATTCAAATCTCGACGAACAATACCTAAGGATTTTCCTCTTTCTCTGTAGACATTTTCCTTGTCTTCCTGTAAGATATTTTCGATAATGAAAACGTCCACTATGAGTGCTAGAGTAGACGGTCGAAAACGATCTGAAAACGTTAGTTTGGACGCAGATATTTTTATGCGATTTCGAAATATCAAAAACAGAGGGATTCGGAAACGGATTAGTGTGGACGTATAGCCCCAAATTCAGCGGGCTAAAATTTATTTTAATAGCCCGCTGTTTTATTCATTCTATCCCGCAAAATAGACCACAACGCCCGCTAAAATTATAATAATCGCTGTTCGTAGTTTGTTTCATGTAGTTTTTATTGTTGCATGTTTTTGTGTTAACTATAGCTCCAGACTTATATACGTCGCGTACCTTAGCTCGGCGCTTGATACAGTTGACCACGGGATCATGTTGTAAAGATTAAGAAAGAGGCTTGGAATGGATCGTGCTACCCTCGATTGGATACGTTCGTATCTTTCTCATAGATCACAACGCGTATCTGTAAATGGATCTGTCTCAGAGAAATTTGTGTTGGATTGCGGCTTCCCACAAGGCTCGTGTTTAGGCCCTTTATTATTTACAATATACGTTAGCAAGCTGTTTGATGTTATTGAGACCCACTACTTAGCTGATGCCCAACTAAGTCAACTATATGTATCTTTCAACCTAATAAGGATATTTGTCAAACTGATGCGATTATGGCTATCGAACAATGTATTGAGGACGTTAGACAATGGATGAGACAGGACAAACTCTTAATGAATGATGGTAAGACATAGTTTATTATTATTGGCACCAAGCAACAACTTGCGAAGGTCAACATTGATAATATAACCATTGGTGAATCTGATATCGTCCCAAAGTCAACTGTGAAAAATCTTGGGGCGTGGTTCGAGTCCTATTTGTCCATGAGCACGCATTAGTTCCGCAGCATTCTATTACTTGTACAATATTAGGCGTATTATGAAGTATTTTTCTAGGGAAGCCAGTGGCGTAGCCAACCCACCGATTTGGTCCCGCTATGCAAATTTCAAATCATTATTCATTTATTTAGAAATTGATTGTTTTCACCGTCAATGAACACGAACAAATTTGCATAGCGGGACTAAATCGGCGGGCTGGCTACGCTACTGAGGGAATCTACTGAGAAACTGGTTCATACTTTTATTTCCAGTCGTTTGGAATACTGTGAGTCTACTATATGGATCACCTGATTACCACTTAAATAAGTAACAAAGAGTTCAAAATGCTGCAGCTAGACTGCTTTTCCAAGAATCCAAATTTTGCCATATAACTCCACTCCTTCGTGGACTCCACTGGCTCCCAGTGAAATATAGAATTAATTTTAAGATACTGGTTCTTAACTTTTAAAGCACTTTGTGGTTTAGCTCTTATATACATTCAGGAACTCATAAGTATTAGACAGTGCAATAAATACAACCTTCGATCTAATAGTAATGGCTTGATATTGATGCCACCTAGTTGTAAAACTTTGTCTACACTCGGCGACACGGCGTTCAGTTCTGCCGCTCCGATGCTCTGGAACGACTTAACGTGTGAAATTAGAAACTGCACGTCTTTGAACAGTTTTAAAAAAATGATTAAAACATTTTTATATCGTATGACTTTTTCTTAACTAATTTTTAAAACATGTAACAAATACTGTTTCTAACTATTTTATTACTATATGTAAATTCCTAGTTACTGTATTATAATTAATGCATTTTATTCATTGTAATGGTATTTGAAAATGTATATTGATATTTGCGCAATATAAATTAATAAAATTATTATTATTATTTCGTTCTGCCATTATTCTGTTGACTGATGTCCAACGCTTCAAGTCATGTATTCTAAGTTTTTATCGCTGTAATATTTTTGCTAAAGGATTAGTGTCAGAGACATACCTGCATGGCGGGCTTTGATTATTTAATTAATAAATATATATACGACTAATACCAAAACCCCATCGGGGTCTATACTGATCTACTCGGCGCATATAATGGCCGCCAGCAGCAATTTCAACCCGAAATATTCTCGTGCGGCAGTAACCTTTAAGCTATGATGTTATTGCATAGTCTCGTTGATTCACGAATACTTATCAGGTATTCACGTTCTGCGTCCATAAAATTAAACAAGATAGGGTGAGAGGATATGATATTCCTTCTTTATAGTCGTATACATTATGTAGTTGGACGATTATTTAACGTTGACTCGATCTCGACTAATATGGCATAGCTCGTCCGAGGGATTTTGTAAGACATTGTTGAATGGTCCGAAAAGCTTCTTTTCTGAGCAGTGTCTTCATCCAGAAGAATATCACAGAATTGATGGTTGAATTTAATATCATTAATGTAAATGACCATCGTAGATACTCATTGTATTCAATACTATCGATCTTGAAGAAGAGCGAGGGTAGTGTGATAGGTAGCATGAATATTCCAAAACAAATAACGACAAGAAAGCAACATCTTCCATGCCGACGCTCGCGAAAAATTTGACTTTTTGTAGCATTTTGATTTTCATCACTTTCACAGGCTTGTCTCTTTTCGAAATGAACAAGTTTTCGTATCTCAAGATAAATTCTTGTGTAAACGAATCCAATGAAAACGAAAAATATAGGTAAAATTCCAGCACCAAAAACCCTAAAAATTCCACGATCATATCGAGATGAAAACGCAGCTATTGAACAAATGACTACGCCACCTCCAGCCACATAAGCCAAAATTCGTTTCCTTGTAACTTGGGTTTGGTAGGAGTAAGGATGCAGCACACCGATATATCTCTCCATTGTCATTGCAGATAATGTTATTATTGATAATCCACAAGGTAGAAATGTTGTTCCAACTGCCAGGACGAACAAAGTGCAATTCACACTATCCAAAAGTGGAGCAAGTAAGCAGTAGATGAAAAGAGGAATAGCTAGAACACCGACGCCTAAATCGACAACAGATTGAACCAGGATAACAAAGTAGCAAACTCTTCTTCTAAGTTGAGATGATTTTCTTATTGTTATTGTTGATATCGCGTTCAATGATATCGTTGAGAATATAAGCATGCCATTGATAACGATCATCGCAAATCGATTGCGTTCATACATTTTGCTTGGAAATTTGCTTACAATCTCGTACGAATTTTCAGCAACTTTACATGTCAGGAAAAGGATAGAATTTTCTTCGTTGTGTTTCATAGTGATGATTTAAATTCGCAAGCCTATTGCTCCGTTGCTTTACAGCGTTTTTATCATGTAACACAGTGAGTCCTGAAAGAAAATATAGCATTTATTCAACCAGAAGCGATATTACAGCAAAAAAATAAAAATGTTGAGGCAAGGGAATATTGAAATGAAGACGCCTATATTATTCTCCCCCTATCTTAAAGTATGTCAGTGGTTTAAATTGTGTGTAGCGACAACATTTATAGTACAATGGCAGCAAAGTTAGTAAAGTATTTTCACTATATAATATATAGCTTTTTCGATTAAATAGATTAGTACACGCTGAATAGTTTTGGTGGTAGTTTTCAAAACAAAAGTGAAACTGCACGATAAACCAACTGATAGTACGACAGATTGGTGGGTTTATTAACAATCCGGGGCTTATCGAAAATAGTTAACTTCATAGCGGTAGTTATAGAAATAATAAACAATGCTTTCAATTTTATAAGTACCTTCTGGTAACTGTTAGAATTTCAAAGAAATAATTTTTGTATGCGTCGTTTTCTAACTATAGCTTACCACTCAGTGGAATGCACGTCAACCCACTTCGGCTTATTATTGACTACTATAGCTCTAAAAAGAGAGGCATTTTCGTTAAAATCACCAAATTTTGTAAACGCGTATAGCTCTAGCTGTGCATAAATGTGCATGTAGCCACCTGAAAAGTTAATGTTGACCTCTAAAAAAATGATTTTGCTAGAAACGCTGTTTCTCACAATTTGGAGCAGTAATGACTTAAAACATGTTTCGGAAATCGACGTAGCTGCCATTATATCTTAATTATTACTTTTTGTTAGCTTTTCAATGGAGAATATGAAACTGCAGAAAGACAAAAATTTGAGGCAGATAGCTCTACATCTAAATCGTATTATACATCGAGAACTATTAAGTCCGCCAACTTCTGTGATCCCCCAGCCAACGGCGCTAAGCGCCGTTCCGGGCGATAGCCCGCAGCGAGGGTACTAATTCCGCTCGGTTATTTATCACACCCGGAAAAAGGAAATCCATGGGAGATCTAAAGTTCATCAATAATCGCGGGCGCGTGGTTCAAGGTTGGTGGGTGGTCATCTCACTGATCTCAGAAGTATGGCAGATTGTCAGGAGTGGTCGAGTGGAGTGAGTGAGATTATAGAAAAACTTGAGAAATCTGAATTAAAGGTCGCTTTTGGAACTTTAGCAAAAAAGTTCTGTGCGACGGATCTTATCGCTTTAACTTTAGAAAAAAGGTAAGAAGATTCCAAGCGACAACTGAACAAAAAAAAGTAAAATATGTAGAGGCAGGTTTGTTATATTATTAAAACAATAAAAGTGTTGTTCTAAAAACTCCTGCTTTATATATATAGTTCTTCTTTTATTTACGGTTAAAGTGTCGTATAATTATTTTATATGATGAAAAAGGTCTAAATTAAAAGGAGAACGAAATCATTTTTACGCTTATATTTTAAAATGATTTCATTTCAAAATGGAATTCTTATTGGTAAAATGCAGTTTAGTTTTGTGAACATTTCGAAACGTTATATTTGAACGGAAGGTTGAATTTTACATTAGTTTAAAGCTCATAATTATAACGAATAATAACATACCTACATCATAAATTCGGGAATTCTTTTTTAATTATTTTTGGCCGATTTGTATCCTGTTTTGTGTCAGTGTTGCAATGACTACCGTGCTTCTATTACTTAAGAAATATTTCCTGAAAGTGAAAAACCCTTAACTTCTAACTCTATATATTAATATTTTCCGGTTTCCTTACAGTTTTCCTTTCAAGCTATTAGAGTATTGTCTTCCTTCAAACTCATTTGAGATGAACGAAAACACTTATGTCAAGAAGTTCACTTATATGACGCTGTCCTTTGAGTGTGTCATAAATGGGAGAAGGGGGTGTAGAGAATTCAATTCTGTTTTTAAGCGAAAATTATGCCTGAATCGAAGATACCAAACACGGCCACTGATCTACCGAATCCCATTTCCAGAAGAAAGACTGCTGGTGCAACGGCTCTTTTCCTGCATTTTGCATCGCAGATTTTGCAACAAAAAAGCTTTTAACTTTTCTAGACATATGTATATCATACGGAAGCAAAACATACTTAATTTTTCTACAGCCCACAATTTATGTTGTCAATCTTGTCTACGCGTTGTTTATTATCAGCATTGTACCAAAATTGAGCCCGGTCTGAAGATAATTTGTGTTTACATTCATCTCGCTCCGAATTCGTCCATGTCTGAAGATAGTCGGTTCGGTCCAGCGAGCGGGATGACTTCAGACCGGTCTAAGCAATTTTTCGTCCCGGTCTCATCTAAGCATCTATTTTAAATAATACTATGGACGAAACGATATCGTCCCGGTTTGACTTCATCCCGGTCTCATGTAAGCGGGGCCTTAGTTGAGATGCAAAAGTAAGGAAATATATAGGCAAGAACACAAAAATAGCCGAAAAGAGTTCTAGGTAAGTAAATAGTGGCTCCTATCAGAAATTCAAAGTTGTTAACCAGTTAAAGGCCTGAGAAAAGTTTGAAGTTTTCATTCACCTTGCAACGATTTGAATGAAATTTTCCGTTAAGCCACCTGCATGACTAACGGCACAATCGCAGGATTTCAAAATAGCACCTGCATGGTAGTATATATGCGCATATACAATACATTAATCAGTTTTTAAAGTCGCTCTATATGTCATATATTTCACAGCATTTAGGACAGATATTTAATTGGGTCCGGTTAATCCAAATTCCCGTGATTTAATACATGTTTGCTGTAATAGGCTTTTGTGCTGTCCCTGTGTTCCTATATACAAATATACATACAAAGTTCCTAAATATACAAAGTTCTCTTTTCGGTTTTCTTGATATGTTTTTCTATTTAATTTGTCTTTATTACTATAAATTGTCGTTGTATAAATCACATGATTTTTGTGCGTATAACGCATGTATAATTGTATTTTTTGAGTGTATTTTATTCTGTTTGCATGGCTATATAATGGCAAAAACCAACAGTATAACAAAGTCAACAGAACAATCATTCAGTGTAATACGTATATGGAAACAAAGCACACGACGGCTGGTATTTTTCATATGAACGAATACTCAACATAGCCAGAATCATTGAAATGGCGGCAAATTATTTTATACAAATAAGTTAGTATAAGGGGCTGTTTATATGGAAGCCTGGCTGGCTCGTTGACCGGGCCAGCCCGCTTAGCAAGATCTTGCCGTCTAATTGATTTTATAGTAAAAACTACTGTGCGTTTATATGGACAAGCGGGCTGGCCCGGTTACCGAGATCTCGCTGAAAAAAGGCGAGATCTCGCTTCCCGGGATGAAAATTTCCCCATATAAACACTTGGGGAAACACTTGGGCTAGCCCGGTTGCCGGGATGAAAGTTGAAAGAGACGCCGCCGCCAATTTGTCTGCGACTATTTTTTAAGAACTGTCAAAACAATGTCAAAGGTCAAAACAAAAAAATCATCCCGCCTGCCGGGATGACATTTTCTCATATAAACACAAGACAAATTCATCCCGCTTACCGGGCTGGCCCGGTCAGCGAGCCGCCCGGCTTTCATATAAACAGCTCCTAAGTTATTTTTAAGTTAACGGATGCGCGCGGAGTGCAAAAGATTATCGCAATTTCAGATGATTTTATAGAAAAGCCTAGTATTTCTTCGAGCGCAATCCATTGAGGACTCCCTTCATAACTAATCATTAAAGAAATGATGCCTGTCTGCACGCAATCTTTCGGGAAATGAAAAAAAATTACCCGAAATGTAGTAGAAACACCAATAGAAAAATCTTCTATACCTTTATACGTTGATCCAGCTCCCAGAAACAGCATTTATATTCTAATAAATAATTAAACTTACATATTAATAATATAGATCAGATTCTTCAAGTTTTTCTTTTGCTTTGCAGTTTTCTGCGAATGAAGCTATATTCGCGTAGAACTATCTATCTTGCAGTTGAAGAAGATAATGTAGTAGGCCATAGCACTGATTTGTACTCCGGCGCATATAGAAATCTTTTATAAACTGAAGAGCATGCAGGTGCACATCTCTATTCAATTTGGAGTCTAACCCAATATACTGCAGAGTGTATAAAAAACAGAATTCCCGATTCAAATGTACATTTTGAAAATAAAAAAGCAGTAAAGCCTATATGTTTACATTCGTATGAAAGCTTAGCCATAGCATCTTTCCAAATGTAGGTTTAAGGGCGAAAATCCATCTCAAAAAGTGGGGGCGAATGGAGCCTGCTGATAGTTATGGAGGCATATGTAACACATTTAATGTTTTCATGGCACTTCCGCATCATTTATAGACACTTCCCGACGGAAGTGTAACTTGGATCTAAGCGTTAGCGGTGTGGGTAGGCCTACGTATGTTTTGCCCGACGAAAGGGCATAAAGGGCAGCAAAGAGGCCGGCCAATACCAAAATTGTCTATTGAGGCACAATGTCGCTAGCAGGAATGCGCAGGTATCGAGTGCCAAAAGCTCGAAGGCTCTAGGGGGTATATACGGACATGCTCCCACAGAAAAATTTTGAAATCTAGAGTCTCTGAAACGCCATTCCATGCACTTTGGGCGGAAGACTTTACAAAAATCAAAAGTTCTTAAATTTTCTGCAAGTTGCAGGTATGATCAATATAATATATAGTTCCGGTGTTTTTCGTCAGTTCCTATTTTACAACGAACAGAGGCAGACAATTATTTTAAGCACCATCTGCAACACTCAACGCTGCATGTTCAACTACATTAAAGATTAATACGGACAGATCACGTTCATTGTCTGAAATAATCGTTTGCACTTTTATCTTTTACATACACCGACCTACATTGCCGCCTTGAGCAGTCCATCAAATTGTTTAACCTCGATTGCGCGCGCCCTTTGTCGCATTTTTTATTTCTTAATGAACATTTTTCTACAAGGTTGAATATACAGCTAAAAGGAAGTTTACATTCCAAACATACATGGCATACAACACAACACAATCACCCCATTATGGCAAGAAGCAAATGAAAGCGAACTTTCATGAAACCACTAATGAAAGCCATCCGTACTGCTCATCTTCAAAATCAAAACTGGCGCCGTACAATGCAAGATTTTCTGTTAAATTACAGAGCCACTCCCCATACCACAACTCAAGTGCCGCCAGTCACACTTATGTTTGGAAGAAACACCCGAACAAAATTACCTCAGATTGATACCAAAACTGATAAAAACGTTCTTGATCAACCGTCGAGCAACGCGATAAACAACAACGACAACGCATGAAAGAATATGCGGATCTACGCAGACACAGTAAGTCGACAACCATGAACATTGGTCACTACGTGTTAGTGAAACAACAAAAACACAACAAGTTCACACCCAACTTTTATCCAAAACCGCTACGAATCACCAAAATAAGAGGAACAATGATCACTGCAGAAAGACCAGGATTCACAATCACTGGAACCAATCATTCTTCAAACCTATTCAAATGAATGAAATGCATTCTGAGGATGAGGAGCGGATGGAAGATATGGCTCAACATGAAGAACAACATGATAATGGAGACTATGGACGTGAGAACAATCACAACAGGGGTGAATAACCAATTGTAGAACGGTGATACCCGAGGAGAGAAAGTCCGAACTATTATCATTAAACCTCATTGTAAATGGAAACTGACAGTGACAGTCATAACCTGTTGGACAACACAAAATGGCGATAGCAAGATGGCGATAGACGGTAGTAATTATTATTAAATAAAAGTATTAGAATATCCACAATAAAGAATATTATAGTGGGCATACTGCCTTCCATTATCCGCACCTGGCAAAGTTGTCAATCCAGTAGATGCGTCCGTTCGGCTCTCGTCATCTGTCGCTAGAGATGTGCCAATCAATGGCAGGACGTCAATTAACTTAAACGCTTTGTCTGTGCCTTCATTCCATTCATTCATAAAATATCTCAGCCCACATATGTGGAGTATGTGACATACGACGACATCAATATAAAGTGCAATAGATCGATCGAAGTATTCGTATATATAACGTGGGCAGAATTGTTATTATGCTGAGGAATTGAGTGCTCAGGTAATGGAGTGTTAATGTTCTGTGCATGTGCTAAGAACCAATAATTATATTCAAGTCATAGCTTCGTCGTATGCAATTTTATGAATATCAGTTACAAAGTTAACTCTGACTTTGCAGATATGAATCGTCTGAAAACTGGTAGATGTTTTGCGTAAACTATCGTTCTAACAATATCACTAGCTGCTAATATAACAATGTAGTTGATGTTCGCGGGCATAAATATATTTTTGGCCCAACTCAGACTCATTATAGCCCGAGCGAAGCGAGGGTTAAAATGAGTTTTGAGTGAGGGCCGGCATAAACGTATTTATGCCCAAGAACATCAACCGTATTACTATTATAACTAGAAATACACTCATTCAGAATCCCCTCGCCTATTCGAACTCAGGAATTATACTTCCCAAAATTTATTGTAACATGAAGTATTCGGTCAATCATTGTAACCATAGCAACACACAATTTTTTTACTTTTGGTACAAAATGATAAAAGAGTAATATAAATATTTGTACTTTTAACTATAAAATTATGAATTGCCCCACTATATAAAGTAGATATGTTATTACGTACTCTTTTAGCTTTGGTTGTTGTAAAATGTAACCTTAGACATTTCACAAAAACGTCAAAAAATTTTCAGAAAACTTCAACTGTTTTTTGACAGTATATTTTTTTAAATTTATCTTTAAAATGAAGTTTTTGACATTACGTTGTTTCTTCAAAATTCAAATTTAAACTTGCTAAAATACCTTTTAGGTTTAATCGATATTATAATAACCTCACAGAGTGACATACGCTTTTGCAAATCCACAAACTAAAATATGAAAAATAGACACTTACCCGTTTAAAACACTTCAAAATTGTCCTTTTTTCAGCCATTCGACTGATCGACTCCTCGTTTATCTTGTTTTGAAGACTCTGATTATCGGTATGGTTTTTCCAATAGCCCGAGTATTAAAAATCATTTTTGATGAGTAACAAAATCTTTATCCGTATAAAATCTTTTAAAAATGTTTCTCTCGACCTGAATTCGCGCATGCGTATAACGTACAAAACCTTGAACCGTCCATGGCATCGCGGCGGACGACTTTGGATTCCACTGTGTTTTCACATACCCGGGTGTAAATATCCGAGCGGAATTAGTACCCTCGCACGGCGCTTCGCGCCGGCTCGGGGATAATTTTACGGGGCACTTTCAGGGTAAGAAAATCATAGTGCCGCCATCACGCCAGCATTGTGTTAACTAGATATAAGTTCAAGAACTATTTAAACATTAAGCAGAAAAAAGTTTTAAACGTTTACTAAAGACAAAAAAGAATTAGAAATTATTTGTACAATTTATGAACTGATATAATTTGGCACAATTGCCTGAACAAAGCTAGTTTCATTTCATAATGAAAACAAACATTCACTTCGCCATTGACATTGTTTATAATTATATTTGAAAGACTCTCCCACTACATATATTGTTTTCTCGTGTTTTTGGAATGGATTCTAACTCATTTGGCTTCGATAACTTTTTCTTCGTTTAATTTCTCAGCCATGCATTTTCACCGGCAGCCGGCTAAAAACGACTGGCGACAGACGTAAACCATGGTTTTCTGTCGCTCATTAACGAGATCCCTTCCACACTAATCCGTTTTCGTTGGAAAACGCATCGTTTTGTATGCCTTTTCACCGATCGTGCACACTAATTCGATGGAAAACGGATACTTTCATCCATCAAAACGAAGCTTTTCGAAAACGGCTTTGAAAGTGGAGACTTTTTAAAACGGAGGCGTTTTGGATTAGTGTGGACGGGCAGAAACGAAGGTTTTCAAAAACGCTTGCTTGAGTTCGTGTTGTTTGCTGTGATTTTTGCTGAATTGCTTGTCTCGAACGTCATGGATATATTAATCTGCAAGCAATATCTTAAAAAGGCAACATAATGCTCTACACTGGCCTGGATTATTTTTAATCTATCTCTTACATTGCAAAGTAAATACAAGCCATATTATGAGCGGTGATGACGAACAATACCTAAGGATTTTCCTCTTTCTCTCTAGACATTTTCCTTGTCTTCCTGTAAGATATTTTCCATAATGAAAACGTATGTCCACTAGACGTGCTAGTGTAGACGGTCGAAAATCGATCTGAAAACGTTAGTTTGGACGCGGATATTTTTTATGCGATTTCGAAATATCAAAAACAGAGGGATTCGGAAACGGATTAGTGTGGACGTAACCTCAAATTCAGCGGGCTAAAATGTATATATTTTAATAGCCCGCTGTTTTATTCATTTTATCCCGCAAAATAGGCCACAACGCCCGCTAAAATTATAATAATCGCTGTTCGTAGTTTGTTTCATGTAGTTTTTATTCTTACATGTTTTTGTGTTAACTATAAGCTCCAGACTTATATACGTCGCGTACCTTAGCTCGGCGTTTGATACAGTTGACCACGGATCATGTTGTAAAGATTAAGAAAGAGGCTTGGAATGGATCGTGCTACCCTCGATTGGATACGTTCGTATCTTTCTGATAGATCACAACGCGTATCTGTAAATGGATCTGTCTCAGATAAATTTGTGTTGGATTGCGGCTTCCCACAAGGCTCGTGTTTGGGCCCTTTATTATTTGCAATATAAGTTAGCAAGCTGTTTGATGTTATTGAGAGCCACTACTTAGCTGATGCCCAACTAAGTCAACTATATGTATCTTTCAACCTATTAAGGATATTTGTCAAACTGATGCGATTATGGCTATCGAACGATGTATTGAGGACGTTAGACAATGGATGAGACAGGACAAACTCTTAATGAATGATGGTAAGACATAGTCTATTATTATTGGCACCAAGCAACAACTTGCGAAGGTCAACATTGATAATATAACCATTGGTGAATCTGATATCGCCCCAAAGTCAACTGTGAAAAATCTTGGGGTGTGATTCGACTCCTATTTGTCCATGAGCACGCATATTACGAAGATTAGGTCCGCAGCATTCTATTACTTGTACAATAGTAGGCGTATTATGAAGTATCTTTCTAGGGAATGATGGGAATCTACTGAGAAACTGGTATTTCCTGTCCTTTGGACTACTGTGACAGTCTACTATATGGATGACCTGATCACCACTTAAACAAGTAACACAGAGTTCAACTGAAATGCTGCAGCTAGACTGCACTGGCTGCCAATGGACTCCACTGGCTGCCAGTGGAATATCGAATTAATTTTAAGATACTGGTTCTTAACTTTTAAAGCATTTGATGGTTTAGCTCCTATATACATTCAGGAACTCATAAGTATTAGACAGTGCAATAAATACAACCTTCGATCTAATAGTAATGGCTTGATATTGATGCCACCTAGTTGTAAAACTTTGTCTACTCTCGGCGACGCGAATTTTTTTTCCGTAAGCAATCGAAAACATCCCAAGCAAACGAAAGCATCTGGCCTGCATAATTAATAAGTCATTGTTACGACCCGCGAACAGGCTGGTAGGAATTAATACGCAACTACATATTACTTTCATTTCTTGTAGTAAGTTAATTTAAATAGTATTTTTTGCCGTTCTATTCAGCGAGCTTGCCTGTGGCGTAGCGTGTTAGGGCGTGCGTTAATTTTCTCTCGATAATTTTGACTTTCTAAGACTGGTTAGGGTTAGGAAAGGGTTAATATTGGGGTTGGGGTTTGTTTATATTTATAAACACTTTAAATTTGTAGTACAAATCATTCCGGATTGAAAGCCTGTTCGCGGGTCGCAACAATGACGTATTAATTATGTAGGCGGGGTGCTTTCGTTTGCTTGGGATGTTTTCGATTGCTTACGGAAAAAAAATTCGCGGCGGCGGCGCTTATAATTATCATAAATAAACCACGCTACAGCTAGAGCCAATAGCCATAAGTTGTTGGCGAGAAAAGCGAGACCTTTTGCTCCATATTTTAACAGTGTACTTAGGATAGTGCCAATCGTTGATAGTATTGGCCCCAAATAAGGACCAAGTGTAGCGGTGATCTTTTTAAATATTCAATTTATGCAACGCTAAAAATTGCGGTTAATGAAGTAATATGTTCAAGAAGATTACATTTGCCCTAAGGCCTTGCCAGTCTGTCAGCACAATTAGTGCATGCGCCAACAATTATAGCTCAGGGAAAACTCAAGTACCTTGTTAGAACAAGGCGTTTATTCTCGTGTCCTGTTAATAAATATATAATATGATAAGAACTTGGACTTTGGAAACTTAGCACGTGAACAACTGGTGCAAACTTGGGTCTAACCAATCAAAAAGCTCTCCCAAAGATAGCTGTCACCATCATGCATACAATGGCCCTCTTTGTACTAAAGGCATTTGGGTACAGTATATGCGTGTGCTGCTCATTCGAAAGATTTCCTTCAGTGTGTAAACAGTGCTAGTGAATTTTTTTCAAAGTTTGTTTCAAGGTATCAAACCTTGTACCACAAAAAAACCCACCCATCTCCCCATAGGCAGAGCCGAGTACTGATCTATCAATTAAATTTACATGCTCCAATATATTCCAAGATTATCTATATGTAACTTGTAAATTTGTAACTAAATTGTTCAAAGAATTGAATTAAATAAATAATGGCAGGGAAGGGCTGTCCTTTGGGACAACATTTCGCCACGTGAAGTGCATTTTACAGGTCATTCAGGTCGAAAATGCGACCTAATTACCTGACCTAGAGACTCGATGGGTCAGTCATACATAGTTGAGTACGCTGCACCAATGGTTGGTCACCAAGTCCAACTAGGACTCAATTTCAACGAGCTGACTGACCTGAACGGGGGGCCGCCGTCCCCCCCCCGTTATCTAGAGGCCCACCGTCTCCTCTAGAATAACCTACAGTTTTTGCATGCTCTGTCAGGTCTTGAGTGCCCTTACTGTCTCAGTATAACTAATGGTGGTCTCTAGACCATCCGGTCTCAACTCGCTGAACAACATGCCAGAGCTGGCTCAACCCTCTGCCATCTAGAGGACCTCAGTCTCCTCTAGGTAAAAAACGTAGGTTCGCTAGAGCCTCTAGACTATTCGAGCACTTCCTTGCCCAAAATATATGCCACAAAATGCGTCTGTTGTGTGTGTTGTCTTGCTGGATTTCTCAAAGTACGTTACGATATATTTCAACATATTAAACTTCATTAAACACGATAGAAACAGCTTTGGCTAATTTACCAACCGCCGAGGCTCCTTTGTAAACTGCCGTGCGTCCACTGACTATAATACTAGTTATAATCCCACCAATACTAAAGGCAACAGCGGATAGCCCAACTGTGAGCTCTTTGTTATTCTTAAGCAATTCCTTAAACCTTTCATACCTGCTGATATCCTCTTCTTGTTGCGCGCGAACCTCCTCCACTTGCTTTTGCTCTATTGTTCTATCCCTTGCATTTCGTAGCCCAATAACTCTTTCCTCTAATAGTATAAAATCCTCTGTACTAATATCCAGATCATCCATTTGTTCAATTACTTCATTAATTGTGTTATTAAAGTGGTCTGCCTGGATCTGTAAGGACCCGTTGGGACCAATTCTTGATTCGGGGTCCATACTACTTGACGGGTTTAGCACACCCTCAAGCTCTCTGTTTTCCTGTGACGTTAGTTCTAGTATGTTTTGGTATTCCCTGTGTCTCTCAATTCTTTGAAACTCCTCTCCGGAGCTCCCGGGACTCCCGGGGGTCTCCTGGACTTCCCCCGGGATTTTACTTACTATATCTCTGAACTGTTCTAACGCTAACTTAACGGACGGTTCTTTACTTTTATTAATGACTAAGTTTCCTTTGGAACTTGAAATGAAGATTGGGGCTGGTTCGCTTAGGTTACCGTCACTATCTATCGCCTTGAAAGATATAGACCCCCGGGAGTCATCTGTGGCATATGTTCGATGGACTATGTCTCTCGACACAGTGTCCTTACCTATTACCTTTCCACCTTTCATTTGTCTGAGCTTCTTATTTATTTGCCATACGCGCTTCATTTGGTCGGTCACCACTATTCTTTCATGTTCATCCGTATCTAAAGTAATTCTACCATCCCTTAATGCAGCCAAGCGTTCACTTATGTCATATGTATCTATCGCTAAATTATAGTTTTCATCAGTCACATCTCCTTAGTCATCCGCTTTCTTTATGAACGTTACCTTTGACGTACTTACCTTACCATTTATTGTTACGTTACTGTTGTCACTAGGGTCGTCTATAAATAATGAACCTGGGTCGTCTATAAATGACGTACTTCCCTCAGGATCGTCTATAAATAATGAACCTACTTCCGGGTTCTTAAGCTGTCGAAACCGATCCACTGCTTTCATTCTACCATGGATATCTACATGTGATTCTGGTTTTTCCACTAAAAGATTTCTTAGTCGACCATATATTGCGTCCAACTGTTCATAACTCATATCGTTATATTCTGGATACTTTTCGAGCTCTCTCATTTCAATGTCTTCGAACTCTCCATCCATCTACTATTCGACGATATTACTTTCTGGAATCCAACTATTGTGTTTATTATCATAACCTAACCACTTCACCAGAATCATTTTCTTTCCATTGAGTGTTTTCCTTTTTAGTATTTTCTCAACTTTATATACATCGTCTCGCTTATTACTGACAGCTGATAACTCCTGCTCATAAAATTTACAAATAATTGGCTCACCGGAAAGATCAACAATCTCATAAACATTTGGATCACCACGAATAACCTTTAAACAATTCCTCCGTTAAGTTAGCCTCATAGCCTTTAGTAAAGGTGGACTAATAACTAGATACTCTAACAGTATCATCAACCTTAAACTTATTTAGCGGTAGGTCTCCATATATATGACCATAAAGTGTTGTCCAAACTTGACCTTCGTTATCCAGATTAACATCTTTCGGCTTCATTAAAATGCTTGTATGCTTTGTACTATTATAGTTATCCACTAGTTGCTCTAACACATCAATCCATTTGTAGGTGCCACTATTGTAGAAGTACTTCCACATAGCGGTCTTAAGTGTTCTGTTAAATCACTAAACAATAGCAGCCTTCTTTTCGGATAAAGTAGAGAAATACCTCACACCGCGCTTCTCTAACTTAGGGTACCGGTTCTCTAACTGAGCTAACTTAGGGTACCGGTCACCGAAGTGATCCTTAGACTTAGATAATACCTTATCCACCGCCTTAGTCATGTTACTAGTGTCCTTTCTGTAAACCGGAATGGCAAAGGCATATCTGCTAAGAATCTCTATGACTGTTAACATCCAGTAAAGATCCTTTGTTCTTACCCTTGTATTTACCCATATCAACAAGGTCCATCTGTATTTGCTCGCCAAGGTAGTCAGCGCGTGTTTGTCTAAACTTATGTCTTCTAACAATTGGTTTATATCTTGTGTAGGTGTCTTGCGACTTTAACCACTCTTTTACTTGTTTCCTACTTACTTGTAAACCATCCTCCAACGCTCTCCGGAATATCCAGTTTTAGGGTTATGATAAAGGTCCCTCAATCCCTGCTCCAACTCTAGTTCCATAAGTATAGTTCTAGTAAGATATTTCCTATATCAACAGGATTATCGTTCTGATCAGTGACATTGAATACTAATTGATTAATAACACCATCCCTACACTATTCATAATGCTCATAATGATATGCAAAGATCAATTAAGTGATAATACACGGTTGAATGATGATATATGCAAGGAAACACGTAGACGGGATAGCGAGGAGCTATAAAATGCGAAATCAGACCAGAAACTCCCTTCTTGCTCAGTTAGACCGGTCGGACGTGTTCTGAGAGCTTTTTTTTTTGGTCGCCTTCGTTCGACCCAGCGAATATTACATAGTATTTCCACAGTATCAAGTAGATTATGGCTGATAACGATCCGCCCGACAGAACCACAGCCAGCACCGCAGCTCGATGCTGAGGCTCAACACGCGCCAGCTCCGGCTGCTGAACCACAAAATCCAGATCAAGCAGTCGCTCCACAAGGAGAACTTGAGGTAATATGTTTTATGATATGCGTGATATACATATTTCCCTTAATTGTTTTGCTGTGCCATATGTTCAACTGTTTTATTCTGCTTCTGTCGATTATTGCTTTACGGGTATTTCCGTGTGAGTTGCACATTTTAGACTGTTTCCCTCATGTGCTTCGAGATCAGATAACTCTGTCGCCGCCTTGTTTTATTCTCGTACTATTGTCTACTCTCGTACAATGAATCTCCTTATGATTTAATGATCTGGCCATGCTTTTATTAGTTCCGTCGTATTGCTATTGTACGGTTTACATGGGTCGAGACAGCTATCGACAATGAGGCGAGGGGCCCAAGTGAGTCTTTGCCATATATTTATAGTCGATTGCGATTCACCAGGTATTTATGGTAAGGGTAATGGTATTACACATTTAACTTGCAATGACGCTAAATTACAATGTGTTTACAATGCAAGGATAAGAGATACAACGTTTTACTATTTATTTACAACATCCATATAAAAAACCTATGCATAACTATCTGTCCATGACTAACTATTAATTCTTAAAATGTTGTATAAGAAATATCCTAACTAACTAATTTGGCGTTATATAAATCTATAGAATGGACCAAAGGACTTTGTTTAAAACGTTCAGTTTTACAAAAGAAGTTGTATAATCTTTGGCTAATTAGTTCTTGTTTCTTTATTGTTGGGTAGCCTTTTTACTATGTTTTCAGTCGAAGAGATGTCATTAATAATATTACAGGGCATGAGCTACTTCAATAAATATACAGTGGGTGAGACTTCACCAAATATTACAGTGTGTGAGATTTTCACCAAATATTACAGTGGGTGAGACTTCACCAAATATTACAGTGGGTGAGACTTCACCAAATATTACAGTGGGTGAGATTTCACCAAATATTACAGTGGGTGAGACTTCACCAAATATTACAGTGGGTGAGACTTCACCAAATATTACAGTGGGTGAGATTTCACCAAATATTACAGTGGGTGCGATTTCACCAAATACTACAGTGGGTGAGACTTCACCAAATATTACAGTGGGTGAGATTTCACCAAATGTTACAGTGCGTGAGACTTCACCAAATACTACAGTGGGTGAGACTTCACCAAATATTACAGTGGGTGAGATTTCACCAAATGTTACAGTGCGTGAGACTTCACCAAATATTACAGTGGGTGAGACTTCACCAAATATTACAGTGGGTGAGATTTCACCAAATATTACAGTGGGTGAGACTTCACCAAGTACTACAGTGGGTGAGACTTCACCAAATATTACAGTGGGTGAGACTTCACCAAATATTACAGTGGGTGAGATTTCACCAAATACTACAGTGGGTGAGATTTCACCAAATACTACAGTGGGTGAGACTTCACCAAATATTACAGTGGGTGAGATTTCACCAAATGTTACAGTGGGTGAGACTTCACCAAATATTACAGTGGGTGAGACTTCACCAAATATTACAGTGGGTGAGATTTCACCAAATATTACAGTGGGTGAGACTTCACCAAATATTACAGTGGGCGAGACTTCACCAAATATTTCAGTGGGTGAGACTTCACCAAATATTACAGTGGGTGAGATTTCACCAAATATTACAGTGGGTGAGACTTCACCAAATATTACAGTGGGTGAGACTTCACCAAATATTACAGTGGGTGAGATTTCACCAAATATTACAGTGGGTGAGACTTCACCAAATACTACAGTGGGTGAGACTTCACCAAATATTACAGTGGGTGAGACTTCACCAAATATTACAGTGGGTGAGACTTCACCAAATATTACAGTGGGTGAGACCTCACCAAAATATTACAGTAGGTGAGACTTCACCAAATATTACAGTGGGTGAGACTTCACCAAATATGACAATGGGTGAGATTTCACCAAGGATTTACAGTGGGTGAGACCTCTCCAAATATGACAGTGGGTGAGATGTCACCAAATATTACAGTGGGTGAGACTTCACCAAATATTACAGACGGTGAGATTTCACCAAATATTATAGTGGTTGAGATTTAACCAAGCTTGTACAGTGGGTGAGACTGCACCATGTATTGCAGTGGATGAGATTTTACTAGTGTGAAGAGTGGGTGGGGCCTCGGTATACGAGCTTATGCATGTGATGTGCCAGGGGCGATTTCATTTGCCGTGATAATTATTATGACTGCTTATTTCGTTTTGTTTCTTTTGGGTTGTCTCGATAATAGAAGTTGAAGGAAGACTTGGAGAAGCTGAGAAAAACTGTTGAGGAATGCTCACAACTATCTGTGGCGTCGGTATTGAAGAAAGCTTTGGACTACGCGACCCGCCCTACAACTGAGTTTAACAAGTATGAAGCCCTTGATATATTTGAAACCCTACAAAATATAGCTCGAGATAAGTCTCATGATCAACGCGAATATTATCGTTTGGCTTACCACACGGCGCGTAGTAAGATCGATCTTCCTAAAGAGCATTTTCGTTCGCTACTTCTTCAACTTTTGGGAGATAAGGATCACCAAAAGGTATTCGAAGCGGTGGCGAAGGTTGAAAAATCTATGAGCAAGTTGTCATCACCGCGCGTGTCCTCAACCTTATTCTCCTCCATCAGCGTATGGTGGTAGGTCACGGAGGGATATTGGACCTCTCCGATGCTATTCCTGCAATAGATTGGACATATTGCGGCGAAATGTCTCTTCAGACGGCCAAGAGTTGATTCTCCGTCCACCTCGACGTATAATAATACAGAGAGCAAACAAAATGAATAGTTTAACGACACTAATATGATAATTATGTGGTGATTGAAGGGGTATAATTAATGTTTTACGCCTTTCCATTATTTACAGTTGGGTATTGGTTCTTAATTTATTGTAATAATTTAATTTTACTGCGACCTCGTTGGGGTGTCTGTGTGAAATATTTATTTTCTGGACTATTTAGTTGACTGTTTTCCTCGTTTACCATTGCAAGGCTACCAAATGGTTATGGTAATATGTAGTTTAGCTAGTATTCATTTGTGATTTTAATAAATCCATGTTGAATCTTACGTGTGTGAATTTCTCTTCCAATCATATGCGAGTTGCGGCTTTGAAAACGGGGTATCTAAACCAAACCCTCCCGGTCATACTGGGTCAAGGCTGTCTTGTTTCTGTTGATTGGTAGGGGGTTTCCCCTCTTCTTTACACTGGTTTTATCGTTTTGCAGGCTACATGTTGGCCATGGGAGCAAAACGTTTCATTGGATGATTATATTGCTACGCAACAACCAATTGAGGACATACGTTGGGTTGACAGGAGGGGGGTCCCTGCTGATCGGCAGAGGGGGGACAGCGAATGGCCATCTGTTAAATATGGTGTGTGAGTTCCCCCCATCGAACTTGAATAAACGCTCTCGTAATCCAGTCGAATAACGGATTGCTACCGGATTTCTTTGAGGGGAACTCAGTTTTGGGGTATAAGGTTTGGGATGTTTATTGGGTTTGGTGGATAGATTGTTTAGGTGATTGATTATGATTTATTGTGCGTGGCAGAGCAGATAGGCGTAAGGGGCGCTGACCTACATTTGTTCCATACCTTAATTTAGCTGAGCAGGAATAAGAGTATTATGGAATAGGTTACTATTCATAATGCTCATAATGATATGCAAAGATAAATTAAGTGATAATACACGGTTGAATGATGATATATACAAAGAAACACGTAGACGGGATAGCGAGGAGCTATAAAATGCGAAATCAGACCAGAAACTCCCTTCTTGCTCAGTTAGACCGGTCGGACGTGTTCTGAGGAAAGCGGCCCACCCGTTGGCCTATCCTCTAATATTCGCATGGGTCGTACTCAGGCGCCCATGCTCCAGCTTAGAACACGCTGACCTACATTTGTTCCATACCTTAATTTAGCTGAGCAGGAATAAGAGTATTATGGAATAGGTTACTAACCTTAGACACGATGTCAACAAATGTTTGGACACTACCAAATAGACTTTTGTCAGTGGTCACCGGTAAGCTACAGATTCTTCTACTTTTCCTACCTGATTCATCTATATTACGTGCCGGATCCGCAATGTTACAACTAATCTTAATGTATTCCAATCCGTTGTTAATGTTAACAAGATTATCACTAACGGTGGTTGTACCTCCTTTGAAGCTTCTGTTATCACTATTGAAGCCCAGTAGCATAGCCAACCAATCTGTTAGATTCACAACAATACCGGGGTGTGTCGTTATTCTACACTTTCCTGTCTGCTCAATAGCCTCCAATGTTGCAGATCCGCCTTCAAATAACGACTGTAAGCTCTTAAAGTTGTGATATCCAGCAGTCATTACTATAACCTTTCCATCAATAGTCATTGCTGTGAAGGCAGAGGGGGAGTTTCTAAAACGCCAAAATATGGTTGCCTTCTTCACGAAGAGACTGACCGCGGACGAAGTGACAATTGATTCCTGAAGGTTCACAGTAGTTGTATCTCCTTGCAGTAGTACTGTTATTTTCAACATACATTTAGATGAGATAGGCTTCTATTATTATCCTACCTATATCCCTGGGTTGATCATCCTGATCTGTCACCACAACATGGAAGCTGCTGATTTCATTACCGGTATTAACCTTAACCTTGGACTCAATATCATTGAACTCCTGTATTTGGCCAAAGACATTACCATCCTTAGGAATTGGTAGATGCAACACAGTCGAGCACTCAATAGCAGTCCCGCTCAACTCCTTAGTTTTTGCGGTGTACGTTTTATTATCCAATGTGTCAAATACAACCGGTCTGCTCAGATTGGAGATGTTATTAGCCTGATCTATTAATCGACCGGGGAAGTTGATTTTCAGGTATTCTAATCCGCGATTCATATTAAGTTTAAGGTGTGATGTTCGGGTTGTATTGACATCCCATATTGTATTACCAGGTGTAAAGCCTAGAAGTTCAGCCAATTCAGGGTATAACTTCAATGTCTTGCTTTTGGTTGTGATTACACAGAAGCCATTCCCACTTTACCTTAATGTCTGGATCATATGCATGAATTGCCTTAACTATGTCAGAGAAGCTGGTGTGACCAGCCTTAGCAGTAAATGTTTTATTGCCTAAGTCAAACAGGTCTGTATTTTTAGGGAAATTCCAAAACTCCCAAAGTATTACAACCCTTTTTACCAGTAAATACTCATATCTGTCTAAGGATTTTGGGACCCTACCAACGTAATTTTTCTCATTGGGTTGCACTACCAACATTTTTCTCATTGGGTTGCACTACCAACGTAATTTTTCTCATTATAGTAGTATGGTGGATTATTCTAAATGGATAATTGATGCTAAACGCAAGATCGAGCTTGATTTTAAAACTAAGTATCCTTATGCTGATATGAGTAGGTTTCACTTTGAAACATGGGCCGCCACTGATGGGTCAGGTGATAGAGGTACTAATATTTATTTTATAACGAAGGATTGGATATTAGTTGATATTAAAAAGAAGGAATTTACGGGTAACAAAGAGTACCAAAAGTATCTAACAAGTTGTGGCTACCCTCAGGTGTGAATATACCCTTGACAACGCTCAATGATATGAGTGTTGGTACTGTACTAAGTAACTTCGATGTATACGTTAACGATAGTGATAGATTTAAGAGTGACCTTAGTAAAATTGAGATTGCGGCGCCCAAGAAACTAATGCAGAGATTCGATATTCATACCGTCATTACCGAACCATATTACACCAGTATTTGTGCTATGTACGTAGCAACACATCTCTCAGGGATATCCATGGAGCATCTAAAGGTGGACACTCCGGTAATTGAAAGTCTTATTAGGTATCATATTTATTTTTGGATTAGAAGATTCCTAACAGCTCCAGACGGTCTTAAAAGATACTCCAATCAATTGCAAGCGATTGTTACGGTGCTTCCTATTGTCACAAAGTGGTCTGGTAGAAAGTTCTACCAAGGGGTTCCTACAATTGGCACATTTAAGAAAGATCGTGGGTGGAACAAAGTTAAAGATGTTACATACGCCAGAATAACCGAGGACGACCAGTTGGAATATACTACAAGCAAAAGGTGGGTGAGTCGGTGAGAAATGTATCTGCAGACTATAAGTCATTTATACCAAAAACTGGAAGTGCTGGACTAACAACACTTGGACAGAAGCTCCTACAGGAAAGCATAGAAAGCTATGTATATGCAGTCCTTGGATCTCAGGCAAGAACTAGGTGGCCGATAGTTAACAATGGGGCAAAGAGTTCGCAAACACAAGATGTATTCCGTAAAATTGTTGAGGATACTGTAGTACAAAGCGATACAACCGTTACTATTGAAAACATGAGGAAAGCAATAGCAGCTACGAATGTGGTGCTTAACACTGCCATTAGCCCAGGCATTATTCTAGTTCCAGGAAATATGATTATTTTACAGAAGCCAATTGCTGGCTATAATAACATTCTAACTATTGCGAAGAAGACTATGACCTTCGGAAAGAACGCCAATGTGAACTACAGCTCCGCAGTGAAACACACAGTGAAACATGCACAGCCCACGGTGGTGGACCACTGCACGGTGGTGGACAAGGGGGAAACTCCGGTGATGGAGATATTAGTTATATCAGCTTTGTCGGTTATAACATTATCGAGGCTACTACTATAATGGCATTGTACTATGGTTATGATGACAATGAAGTTGATAAGGTGATACCAAAGGGAATCATAGCAATGTGGAATGGTACAACTATACCTTCATTATGGAGTCTGTGTGATGGGACCAATGGTACACCTAATTTAACGGACAGATTTATTATATCAAAGGGTCTCGCTGATATGGGCCAAACTGGTGGCAGCAAGGAAAAGACTCTGAGTGTAGCGAATATGCCCGCTCATTTCCATAAAATAGGTGGATTCTCAAACTTAGCGAGTTTAACTCCCACAGCTGATATAGCAACAAAGGGAGATCTTAGTGAGTTTAACACAGGAACAAGTGAGGGTAATGAAAAGCGAATCACAACAGACACAATTGGTCAGGGGCAACCAATTGATATTACCCCACCATATTACGCACTAGCCTTTATCATGAGAACTGGATGAAACTACTATCACTATATATTATGAATGAGCAAGTGACCAAAAAAGAGAAGGATCCAAAACGTGTTGAGGCTGGTAAAAGGTTAGCCGAGCTCTCTAGGCAGGCACGTGAGAGGAAGAAAAAATTAGTAGAGGACGCCGTCGACGGTGATGGTGGCACATCTTGGTTTAACGGTAGTGAAGCAATATATATAGGTGTAATTGGGATATTGATTGCCTTAGTAAGCTAGTATTACACTAGACAAGCTGCAGTGAAACCAGAGCCGGAAAAACCGGAGCCGGAAAGACCGAAACTAGACAAACTTTAAATATAATACAACAGTATGTCTGAGGAAAAAGATTTAATGAACCGGGTGTATAATTCAATTATGATAACATTTGGTGCAGTGGGTTTGAGTATGATTAGTAAGAAGATACTAAAGGAACCATTGTCAACTCCAGAGTCATTAATGGGAACCGCGAAGTTGGCAGTGGCTGTGTCTGGTAGCACTTTGGCAGTTAAGTATCTACAGGACAAAAAGTATCTACCATCAGACCCTTTTAAGTAACACTATGGTATAATGCAATCGGTGGTACAAACAACATTCGCAGCGATATCGTTTGCTGGTGCTGGTTATCTGTTTAAGCTTATATTGATAAAAATGGGTATGAATCCGAGATGAGGAGACATAATAAAGCACTAGAGGACCTTGCCACAGCTAAGGAAAAGTTCTATGAACAGGAAGTCATCAGACGTAATAAAATACAAGAACTAAGGGATAAAATAAAGGATGCGAATGAGGATATGCAAGTTACTAATGACTCTTTAATATTATTGAGTAAAAGTAAGCCGGCACCACCAAAGTTAAGTGACTACTACCATCCTAGTAATGAGATGAATGAGTATCAGCTATTGGTCACTGCTGGGGTTGGCATTGGCAGTGGGTATGTTATTTACCAATATTTATTATAGTGTGTGGTGGTATATATGACACTACTGGCAGTGAAGGAGTTTACACACAAAACATTAGGCGCTACATTAAATCCGGTGATAAAAAGTGGACAAATATTATTCAAGGGGTGTGAGGTAGCAAGGGCCTTAGGGTATAAGGATACGGACTCTGCTATAAGAAGGCATGTTCCTAAGGAATTCAAGCAAATGTTGACCCCGGCGGTTCACCTGGGTCACCCAGCGGTGTACATAATGGAACCAGGAGTGTACTCACTTATATTCCGATCTAAGTTAGAGTCAGCTAAACAATTCCAACGTTGGGTGTTCACTGAGGTTCTTCCTAGTATTAGAAAGTATGGAGAGTATAAATTGTTTAATGATCCTAAGACATTTACATTTAGAATAGTTAATGAGTTTGACTTACATGCTATGGTGGTTAGCTATATAAGGCGATTCCATCCCAATGCATTAATTATAGCTGGTCTCGGTGAACTTCAGGATACATCCCCCAAAAGAATTAAGTCATATATTAAAGGTTACCACAAGGGGCAACCAGGGCCGTCCTCAGAAAATTTATCGGGGGGGGTGTAAGGTCCTTTCAACCGACTGACTAACGAACTTGTACCGACTACATTGCTGTTAGTCATCAAAAATATTTTTGTCTGCCGACTAAAATAGCACTTCTGCCGACTGAAACTCCAAATAGAATTTCTGGGGGGGGGTGTGACACCCCCCAAACCCCCCCGTAGGTCTGGCCCTGGGGGCAACCTGATTTAATAATTGTGAATTCACATAAGTATTATAGTGGATTGTGTATAGAATTAAAAACACCTAAGTGCCCCAATGCTAAGTCAAAGTTATCTATCAGTCAAAGGGAGCTACTTAAAAGCTATGAGGTGAATGGGTATAAGTGTATTGTTAGTAGTGATTATGATTATATAATCACTGAGATCTGTGATTATATCAAATTGGTTAGGATTATCTGTAAGAAATGTGGTAGGGGGTTTAAGAGTGAGAGAACGCTAATGTCACATAATAATGGATTCCACCCCCGGGACTCCCGGGGGTGCGTTTAAACACTTAAGGACAAAGTGTGTGCTAATAGTATGAGACAAGTGAAAGCCCTGCGTGGATACACCAAATCAGTTCAAATACATGCGCACATTAATGACATAAATCCTAAAGTGTATTAGAGGAAACCAGGAAATCGGTTCGTAAAGTAATAAGTGAGGAATTGAAGACCTCACTGGGTATTAAGTTTGTTAGAACTCTTGTTATAAAGTTCTATAAGGAGGGGAAAAAGACACTTACAACTTATAAGGATGTGTATATATATTAATAGTAAACTCATAAAGTGTTTGGATACTCACAGGGGGAGAAGTACCCTTTGTATATTAGCAAACGTGGTAATGATAAGGTTCTTAACCTACTGTTGCTCGATAGCGGTCATCCCCGAGCCGGCGCGAAGCGCCGTGCGAGGGTACTAATTCCGCTCGGATATTTACACCCGGGTATGTGACAACATAGCGGAATGCAAAGTTGTCCGCCATTATGCAATGGACGGTTTTGTACGTTATGCGCATGCGCGAGTTCAGGCCGAGAGAAAACTGTTTTGTACTAGGGAGTCGGGATATATTGACATAAAGAGACAAACAAAGTCTCTAAAACGAGATAAATGAAAATTATTCAGAGGAACAAGGGGAAAAAACAGTCAATAGACCGAAGAAAGACAAGATTTTCGAGTTTTAAAGCGTTTTAAACGCGTAAGTGTCTATTTTGTATACTTGCTTTTGCCGTATGCCAATGCAGTATATCATAGTTTGTGATTTGAAAATGCGTAGGTCATCCTGTGTGGTCAATACAACATTGATTAATCTTAAAAGGTGTTTTAGTATTAATTCAAATACATCATAGAATAAGAAACAACATATTAAATCTCAAAAACAAGTACGAAAAGAAGTATAACAATACTGTTAAAAAACAGTTGAAGTTTTATGTAAATTTAGAAATGTTTTCTGAGACTTCTAAGGTTGAATTTTAGAGGAAATCAAAGCTAAAAGAGTACGTTAATAACATACCTACTTTATATAGTTGGGAAATTGATAATTTTATAGTTAAAATTAACAAATCTTATCAATATTTTACCATTTTGTACAAAATAAAAGAAATATACAGTGTTGCGTGTTACCATGGTTACAGCGATCGACTCAGTACTTCATGTTACAATAACTTTTGGGGGAGTAAATTGTGTGGTTCGAATGGGCGAGGGGATTCTGCATGCATGTATTTCTAGTTATGTACTTATAACGGACTTCAATAGGTTTATGTATAATCATACCAAACACCGGGAGAAAAAGCATTTTTGTATGTTTCAGTAGTGATGAACTACTTAATGACCATAAGGATGTTTGTATAACTGTTAACGGTAAGCAATCAGTTCAGATGCCTAAATCCGGTAGTAAGGTTAGGTTTGTTAATTATCATAAACAGCTACAAGTCCCCTTTGTTATATATGCTGACTTTGAGGCCATTCTGAGGGACCCTGCAGATAAAGAAAATGGTAAGCTTCAGGAGCAAGTTGACTGTGGATATGGCTATAAGGTTGTTTGTGGGTATGACGATTCATATAGCAAGCCGGTTCAGGTGTATAGAGGGTGTGATGCTGTGAATAAGTTTTTGAGGAAGATGTTAGAAGAGGTTGAGTACTGTAATACAGTTAGAATGGAAGAGTTTAATAAGTGTTTAGTAATGAGTAAAAGTGATGAGAAGCATTATAAGTCTCAGAAAAGCTGCCATATTTGTGGCGATGAATACACAAGTGAGGATATTACTGTTAGGGATCACTGCCACGCTACTGGGAAGTATAGAGGATCAGCTCATCAATTGTGTAACAGGAACTTTAGGATGACTAATAAAATACCTGTAATCTTTCACAACCTGAGGGGCTATGATAGTCACCTTACAGTATAATGCAGCAAGTTGGTGAGGTAGCTAGTGAATTTGAGTTGACTGTTAACTGCATTCCAAATAACATGGAGAGATACATGGCTATTATGCTTGGTCCTAATCTGGTGTTTCTAGATAGTATGCAGTATATGAGTAGCTCTTTGGATAAGCTAGTCTCTAATGTCCCACCTGATAAATTTAAATATCTGACTCAGGAGTTTGGTGATGGGGAACAGGGTAAGCTAATGTCTAGAAAGGGGGTTTACCCATATGATTACATGGACTATTTTACAAAGTTCAGTTTACCAACATTACCTAGTATTAAGAAGTTCTATTCCAAACTGGATGATCGCGGTATCTCAGAGGGGGACTATGAGCATGCTAAGAAAGTTTGGGAAACATTCAAACTGCGGGATATGGGTGAGTATCATGATCTATATTTGAAAAGTGATGTTGCACTACTGTCTGATGTATTTGAGAACTTTAGGGAGACATGTATTGAGAACTACAAGTTGGATCCTTGCCACTACTTCACATCTCCTGGGCTGGCATGGGATGCAATGTTGAAGATGACTGGTATTAAGCTTGACCTTATTACAGACATTGATATGTACCAGTTCGTTGAAAAAGGTATGCGTGGAGGAATTAGTTACATTAGTAAAAGGTATGCTAAGGCAAATAATCCCTACCTTAGTGACTATGATGAGAATGAGCCAACTAAGTACCTTATGTACCTAGATGCTAATAACCTATATGGGTGGGCAATGAGCCAATCCTTGCCAACTGGTGGATTTAAGTGGTTGGACCCTGGTGGGGCTAACCTTAGCAAGTACACTCCAGATAGTAATAAGGGTATTATATTGGAGGTTGATTTGGAATACCCCGAGGAACTTCATGATATGCATAATGACTATCCACTAGCCCCTGAACATAGGTTAATTGATAAGTCCGAGTTGTCTAAGTATTGCCTTGGTATCTGTAGTAAGTTCGACCTTAAAACTGGTAATATGAGAAAGCTAATGACTACATTGTATAATAAAAAGAAGTATGTCTGTCATTATGAAAACCTTAAACTGTATATGGATCTTGGTATTAAGGTCACTAAAGTTCATAGGATTCTAGAGTTTCGTCAAAGTAAGTGGTTAGGAGAGTATATTGACTTTAACACAGTCAAAAGAACAGCCGCTAAGAACGCCTTTGAGAAGGATTTCTTCAAGCTTATGAATAATAGTGTGTTTGGTAAAACCATGGAAAACTTGAGGAAGAGGGTTGATGTTAGACTCGTGACCAATGAAAAACAACTGTCTAAGTTAGTCGCTAAACCAACATTTGTTAGCAGTAAAATAATTAATAAGGACCTAGTAATTGTTCATAAGATCAAGGAGTCAATATTATTGAATGGTTAAGGATAATATTAAACACTCTGACTACAAGAGAGTGCTATTCAAATCGAAGATACTTAGACATGATATGAAGAATATTAGAAGCAAAAATCATAACCTTGGTACTGACAACATAAATAAGATATCATTAAGTTGTTTTGATGATAAAAGATATCTATTAGATAATGGAGTTGATTCCCTAGCTTACGGCATAGGGACATATCCACAGATTAGTCTGCGTAATTGGCGAAAAGCATAACCATATGGTAGTAAAGGAAATGGGGGTATCGGTCTACGCAATCATGATAGCGTAAGTGGTGATCATGACGCGTCTGGGAAATGGTCTCTGCAGACCTGTGGGTTTGCAGTGAGAGGCTGTTTTCTGGAAAAGTGTGCTCGTACCCCCATTTCCTATACTACTGCCAGTGGCAGAAATTTCGGTGGGGCGACCCCCCCACGCACATTTACGGAAAATTGACAATTTGTCGCAAATTTTGATCTAAAAATTGCTAAAAACAGCCTATTTTTAGTGTAAATGGGGGGCTTGTCGGAAATTTAGGAGGTTTTGCCCCCCCCCCCCCACTGGAAAACGTGAATTTCCGTCAGTGCTGTAAGCTGGAAGTGTACCACTAAACTGCCCAACTGACTGCCATGGTTTCCAGCAATCAATGATTCTCAATTAGTGAATATTCTTCCACATTGAATGATAGATGAAGAGATATCCATTTGGTTGTGCCAATTGGGGGTGTTGACCTTAACATTACAATAAGAGTAGATGGAAGATGACCTACTGGTGATTCTGACAGCTCTCCACAATGAGACTACAATTCCCTACAGTCCAGTACTGGTTACTTTGGTTGCCCAAGCAAGTTTGACAAACCTAAAAGTGGAAGGTTATTATTCTGCTTGCCTAAAGAACACTACAGAAACTGTGCATGTCTGACTGTGTGAAGGTTAATTATGCAGTATAAAACACGTACATCAAAGAAAGATTACTTGTTAGACTACAAGGATTTATATGTGTTCAATAGTAAGATATCTTCTTAAATATTTGATGTAACAAACTGAAAAATATAAGACCATTTTGTCTGGATCTTAGTTCCTTTGTCACTTTAAGGTGTTCTCAAAATATTGAATTGCTTTTTATGGTATTCCCATTATAAACAGAAGCATCTAAGCTTGCTGTTGTTTAATATCTATTCATCCTTACTAATACTCTTACTATAGGTGCTTAGCTATTGTACAAGTTGAATGGTCATAGCCCATAGCAGAGTGGCCATGTTATAATACTGGGTTTGGATAAATAGATTGAGAAAATTAAAGCAACATCTGGGCATGTTATGGTCAGATTACAAGATGTTTTTTTCTGCATCTCACTCGATTAAAATTGATGTAGAAGGTTTAGGTGGATGGATATTTCGAGTGAAATATTATATACAACATTTAGACCTGAAGGGGAACGGCTGCGAAAAATGCAACTCTAAGTCCTCCAAATTTTTCGCAGCCTTTCCCGTTCAGGTCTAAAATATTGTATATAATATTTCACTCGAAATATCCATCCACCTAAACCTTCTACAGTCAGATTAGTTTCACTTCAGGAGGTACAATTATACAAGGTTCCAATTAATGTCACTACACATAAATATATTTATGTTTGCAGTTTGCAGTTTGCTATATAACAAATTGTGACAAAACCCATTTACATTAAAGTTGCATCATGGCAGGTTTTACCTTTAAAATCAAGGGAAAATTATGTGCCAAGAAAGTTATCTCATCATAATAAAGCCCTATCTTAAATGTAGAGTGTAAAGGAATCAACAGTTATGACTATGTGTCAAGACTCTATCAAAATCATGAAATAATCGTGCTGTATAATTAAAGTTGTTTTCTTCGCGCCACTTCCAGCCCCGTATCGCGACAAATAATAAATTATCCCATTTTCAAATCGCGATTATTTATCGGTTTGAGGAGGTTATTTGGGTTTTATTGAATCAATAGAAAGAACAGTCTTTCCCTGATTTCAATGATGTGATTTTCATCGAGTTTTCTCTTGGATTATCCATATTACCTCCTAGCTACATGTTTACCTGTCATTTTCGAGGCTTGTGTACAGACCCCTACACAAGAGTAAATATAATGCATGATTGGGACAACTTAAAC
Organism: Trachythela sp. YZ-2020; assembly: GCA_016169945.1. Classification (NCBI taxonomy): domain Eukaryota; kingdom Metazoa; phylum Cnidaria; class Anthozoa; order Malacalcyonacea; family Clavulariidae; genus Trachythela; species Trachythela sp. YZ-2020. The sequence goes on from JADLSH010000220.1 coordinate 6,220,903, forward strand.
GTGATACATAAACCATACAAGTCAAAAATCACTTAAATAGATTCACATACATACCAGGTATAAAAATATATTCGAAAATACGAAGTTTTGGGAGCGAAAAATCGCAATATATATCCACAATATTTTCAAATATAGCAAAAACACTCCATTTTCAAACTGCGATTACTCGTCGACTTGAGGAGGTAATTTATGTTTTAAAGTACCACCCTTTACCGGGCATTGTTGCCATATGGCAACAAATAAATCATCATCACTGTGTAGCCACCTTAATACCGCTGAAGACGTTTTACTTTGCTAACATGAAGTATTGCATATTATATTTTCTTTCTTGTCCGCCATTTTGTCAAAATTCGAAGTAAAGCACATGTTTTTGACGATATAGAGGTGAGTGTTTTATGCTTCTTTACCGTAGCATTATTGCTAAGTATTGATATACTTTTTTTTCAATGGCTAAAGTGTTTTATCGGATAAATTACATGTAATAAGTAGAGTTAAAATATGTCTTTTATCATACATGTGATTGTTTATGGGCAAAGTTCGAAAATTTCGTTGCTTTCACAGTTGAAAAGTATTTGTTGCCAAATGGCAACAATGCCCGTTTATGGTTACAAATGTGTGTGTTGAAGTAATATATGTTCTTTGGTTTCTCTTATCAATTTTGTACACAACATATATCCAACTAGTGCTTTTCTTGTTCTGTTGAATTATAGAAAGGATATTTAGTAATTCATGATTTTGGTTTTGCACACAATTTTTTTAGAAGAAGTAAACCATCTTGCTGTAATATATATATGTTATCCATATTAGTATAAATTGCCCTTGCTGGCATAAAACAGTTGCATACCTCTACACAATGTTTAAAGCTATATACTTTTATTGCATTTAAGGTATGCTATCATGGAAAGGTGTTTGAGGGTGCGATACAATACTGAAGAAGCAATTCAACATATTCTGGATCCTGGTTCAGATTCTGAACTATCAGAGCTTTCTTCTGATGATGAATATCTAGACGAAGAAGTTCCGGTACTGTGTGAACCCGAAGCATCAGAGGAAGAAACCGTGAATGAATCTGGTAGTGGAAAATCAGATGAAGCTGAAGAAGATCCAGATGAGGAAACACTTTTCAAGTGGAGAAAGAAGGAACCATCAGCTGTTGACACATCCTTTTCAGGTGCGGAATTTACTTGTCCTGATAATGTAGATGAACTGAACCCTTTAATGTACTTTAAGATGTTTTGGGATGATGATATCACCCAAAATATTGTTGAACAAACAAACTTATATAGTGTTCAACAAACAGGCAGCAGTATTTTAACTACTAAGGATGAAATTGAAAGGCTCCTTGGGCTGCAAATGAAAATGAGCATTGTAAAAATGCCAAACTATGAAAGGTATTGGCAAAAGGAGACACGCTACGAACAAGTTGCATCTGTTATGCCTTCAAAGAGGTATAAGAAGCTAAGACAGTTCCTACATGTTAATGACAATGCCAGTAAAGATAACCCAGGCAACAAAGATAACCGGTTATATAAGGTGTTGCCAGTAATTGAAGGAGTCCGACAAAATTGTCTCAAGATAGAGCAAGAGATCTGCCATTCCATTGATGAGCAAATCATACCAGCTAAAACTAGTATAGCGGTATCCGTCAATACAACCCGAAGAAACCAACTAAGTGGGGATTCAAGAATTTTGTCCGGGCTGGAAAAAGCGGTATGATGTATGACTTTTTCCTCTACGCTGGTGCCAATAGTACTGGTCAAGCAAAATGTACCGCAGAGTCAGTCGTGCTAAAACTTTGTGAGAATTTGCCAGTCAACTGCAACCACTTGCTATTTTTCGACAATTGGTTTTCAACCCTACCCCTGATGTTGAAGTTAAAGTCTTTAGGCTATCCCACCACTGCAACCTTGCGCAAGAACCGGATTGCCAAATGCCCTTTGAAGAGCGAGAAAGACCTCAAGAAGGACGGTCGGGGAAGTTTTGACTACAGAACAGATGCAAACTCCCAGCTTCACATTGTTCGATGGCTAGACAGCAAGTGTGTTCAACTGGTGTCAACCTATGCTGGCATCAAGACATCAAAGACGGTGAAGAGATGGGATAGTAAAGTGAAGAAGCATGTTGATGTTGATTGCCCAGATATTGTATCCCAATACAATGAGTCAATGGGAGGTGTTGACTTGGCTGATATGCTGATAGCTATCTATCGCACAAAGATCAAGACAAAGCGATGGTACCTGAAAGTCTTCTTTCATTGTGTCGATATTGCTAAAGTGAATGCCTGGCTTTTGTATCGTCGCCATTGTGGTTTGAGGAAAGTGCCAAAGAAGCAGCAGCAGCCACTCCTAGATTTCTGCCTGGAAATTTCTGCAAGTCTGATCAAATGTGGCAAGTCTGGAATGACAGGGAAGGTTGGTAGACCATCACTGGAGCAAGCAGAGATCAGATCAAAGGCAGAGAAGAGAGGGAGAAAGCCAGACACACCATTGCCGGCGAAGGCGATCCGGTTAGACACCACCCATCACTGGCCCGAGTACCGAGATGCAAAGAACCGTTGCAGACATTGTAAGACTGGGTTTAGTAGAGTGTATTGTGACAAGTGTAATGTCTGTCTATGTCTAAGCAATGCAAGGAACTGCTTCCGAGACTTCCACATCACTAAATGAGTGACATAAACGCTGACAGTGAGTTGCTTGTTCACAAAGAGAAACTATGTACAGTAATTTAGTTTAAATACCTTTAGCACAATAGTTTAAGAACTCCTAGCTTTTAAATACTTTAAACAATTATATAAAATATTTCAAAGATATTTGTATGTACTACTGCAATATTCTATGTTTAGCAAGAAAGGTTGTAGTAAGGCCGCACCCCCCTGATACCTTCCAACTGACCCCCTGCTCTAAAATAGCTTTTAGCACAATGCCTCTTTAATAAAATTGAATTTCAGGGTTGTAGGTTGCATATTGAAGAAAAGATGAATAAAATATATTATAGCTGACTATGCACAATTTTTACTGAAAATATACCCCTAAACGGGCACTGTTGCCATATGGCAACAAATAAAAAAAATGACTTAACCCCCCCTTTTCTCATTTTTTTCTATTTCACATTGTTATTGCACTACATTTAAAGAACATTTTGTGTTTAAAAAATTTTTTGAACATGTATTTCAAAATGTGCCCAGTAAAGGGTTAAAAAGAGCAACTCTTCCTGAATTCGATGCGGTGATTTTTATTCACAAAATGTTTGTTGGAAATTTCAATTTTTAATATTAATGAACGCATTGTATCTCTATCATTCCTCCTCTGATCCATTACCTAAACCTTCTCCCGTGTCCTTTACGTCATGTTATATGCAATATATAGTGAATCGATAGCAGTCTGCAAGTAGAGCAGATGCTATGATTTGATACATTGGGTCTGCAAAACTAGAACAAAAAGCTTGTTTGGGATGCGAGTTTCATGCATAATTACTGTAATATTCATCAGGTAAAGATTTTGCAATTTCTTTCAACTATTTATTTTTATTTACTTCATTCACATATGCTATTTATATATTTTCCAATATTCCTTTTATTTAGAAAGTTAACATTGTTATGCTTATGTAAAAACGTCAATGTCTTACAAGAACATTTGTGAGGTGTCAAACTAGCCTCCACCTAATTTACTAAACCAACTAAAACATTGAGAAGCTCGGGTGGCAGATGCGGTTTGTGCGTTGCACCTAAATTACCTCTGAGTTAAGCCTGCTATACAGCAGGTCGAGGGCAGGGATTTACTTAGGTTAATTGGGTAACTTCCCTGTGCTTGGAATCTCATGTAAGTCAAGATTGGTTGGTTCTCTCTTGTGCTTCAATGATTTTTCTCCGGGTACTCCGGTTTTTCACCCTGACTACAAACTAACCTTTAGGCATGAACCATAACTAACCAACACTCAGAGACCTTTGTCAATTTGGTTGTAAAATCTGTTAAGGCTTTCCGTCTACCTCAGAGTGGTAAATAGACTAAACGAAACGAAACCAAACTAAACTAAATTAAACTAAACCTATTTACAAATACGTTGATATAATAGTCCTGTGTAAAACCAGTAAATAGTGTAGCTTGTATATCCATAATTCTTTAACATCAATGACAATGGATTACATCGTATTGCCTCAACTTGCTGTCAAAAGATTGTTGATTAATGATTAGTAGACAATAGTGGAAAAAATGTGAGAGGCAAACAGGACATTTTTTCTTCTTAATTTGTAAATTCTACGCAATTGAATCTACTGCCTGCAGTGTACATGACACGTAAAAATCTCACATATTGTCAAGAGGATGTGTTCGCAACAACCTTGTAGCAAGTTGTCAATAAGCCGTTGATCATTTGCCTATAAGCTGGAAACAAGCAGTGCGAACACATCCTGATAATGCGTGCGTCATCGGCTTCGCGAAGTTATTATTTTAACAAACAACAAATATAACCAATATAAAGTACAGGTCTTCTTCCAGGCTTTTTGATACAGGCTTCCATTGCTTCGGACAGCGCTCAAAAAAGGATGAAGGTGAGAAAATTGTTTGAGCATGCGCGAAAACTCCCACGAATGCACGTGTATTTTGCGGGATTCAAGGAATGTGTATTTTACGCAAAACTAAAACAATGTTGCCGATTTTGAAAGACAAATTTGTAGCTGCTGTTTAGGGCCACAAATCAAGAGAGAAATTGGATTTTCTGAAAACAATGTTGTATTATATCTTTATTTCTTTCTAATTTTCACAATATTTATAATGTAAACTATTAAATATCGGTTATTGAGTACAATACAAAACAGAGCAGAATAACGCGTTCGAAATGGAATCTGATTTCGCTTCTCCCAAGAGTCAAATTCAAACCAAAACTACCAACATTAATTTCTCGATTTATCACAAGGCCAGCACTTCTACTACGACGTGAAAATACTATGAAATTTATGTAAAAAGTGCAAAAATTTGCTGGCACAACCTGTAACATCACAAAATTCCTGTTTACAGAATATTAAACAAGCTAAAATTTTGTCCGAAAGGTATATTAAGTTTAGCTTCGAAATGAGGATGGTAGAAAATTCTGATTACTAAGTTTTTAGAATACTTTGAAAACCTCAATATAATTTTCTAAAACATTTATAGAGAAATAAAAGACAAAAAGTGTATTTTGATGCCCATTTTTTGGGTAGCCTTCATCGTACAAATTACACTCGCACATGAAACCTGCTAAAATTAAGCCTTTTCTGGATAGTTTTGGCGAATTTTCATTATATTGGTAGAAACTTAAAAGAAGAGCATATCTTCTGACCTAATAATATTTTGGTGGCAAAACATGTGTCTAAGAGAAAATTTAGGTTAAACATAAGCAAATTTAGTTGTATACTTTACATACTGAAATTTGACGATCATCGTTTGGCCACAATCCCAATCAAAAACAAACATGTATTTCTTATTCTAGACAATAAATATGTATATTACACAATTCATCTAATTTTTAGTCAATATTAAGTTGCTGGTCGAGTTTATTTGCCATCAAAAACACACATTTGAGCACAAACTCCATTGTATGGCATGTTTGAGCGATGAATTCTTTGTTGTTATTTTCTCGATTATCACAAGGAATTATGATCTTGGATGATTTTTCGTAAGTCTACCATCCTATTTTTTGTTTTATTCCAGAGCAGTCAGAGAAAAAGTTCAGCGAAATATGAGTTTTGATTGTTTTCAACATGAAATGATTGACGAACAAGAAAGCGCCCGCGATATTTTGGTCAGTTAGGACAATTTTCCCATCTGTTGATGAAGATTCGAAGGTTCCAGTGTATCAGCGAATTTGTACAGAATTGCGTAGAATTGCCTTATTGACAGAAATAATTAGAAAAAATGCACAGCATAAGCTGTTTTATCCACAAAACACTGCTTACGAAAAGTCCCCTCATTTGCTCTTGGCTTAGGGAAACAACAAATCAAAGCTCCCGCATTTGCCTTACACCAAGGGCAAAATTTTGCTTCAAAGCTCCCACTATTTTGTTAAATTCCCCCAGTACAGCCCGTCCCCCCCCCTTCGGGGAAGCCGATGACACACGCATAACAAATTGTTGAAGACCGCTCCAAACTTACATCAATTACAGCTCGGCTTCTCTACAATCCCAACATTGCCTCGCAGTCCAGCTCCAAACTCTGGCCATCGTTTCACATCACCATTCATACGACGTTGACAATTCGTCGAAAACATGGCAATTTCTAGTTCTGTAAGAACACGCCCCCATACGTTGACTTCAGCCATCTCCCCCCGGAATGAGTACCAAACGTAAAATCCTCCACTTCTAAGCTGGAATTGTCCCAGGACCCAGTGCCCCCCTCCAGTGATGTTTTGTCCAGTACGAACACCAAATACTGCATCTGTCTTAACGTTGTCTTTATACACATTCACCTTGCCATCCACATTGGACCATGTAACACATAATGTATGCCACACACCGTCACTTAATAACGTGGGAAGTGACCTAAATTTACCGAATAATTCAAAATTATGTCTTATGCATATTCAAAAGGTTTAGGGACTTATCTAACATTTGGCCAAACTGTTTTTGAAAATTTTAATTCCTTACCCCATTTTAAACGATTTGACAGAACACTTTGTCAATTCAATGATCCGTTTCCATGGTAACCAATGTAGCGTTTTTTGTTTGTTTGTTATTTTTTAGCCTTTTCTTTGCGTACAACAACTTCAAATGTAAATGTACCCTTTTATACATAATCTTTCCTCTTATTTCAAGTATCTTATTGTTGTCATTGAAACGCAGGCGCAACTTTTATTTCGTTTTAAAATGCGGTCATAGCAGTGTTCTGCCGACGGGGTCTGGGGTCCTCCCCCAGAAAATTTTCGTATTCTTGAGTCTCTGTGGCTTGATTTCCTGCATTTTCAGAGACAATTTTTTATATATCCCATCTAAACGGACCAAGCTTTACAGGGGGGTAATTAAAAAGGGCGCTGTGCTAAGCCGCTTCTAACGTTCATTTGAACTACACAAATATCATTTCGAGCCTGAAAGGGTTATAAATGTTACATTGCTTACAAGCATGTTTAGCAATTGCAATTTAACTATGAAATTTATTCGTAACTGGCCCAAACAGCTTTCCATTGCCTTTATTGTCCTTGTTTTTAGTAAATTTTTCAAATGCAAGCATTTTTTAACTTTTTGTAAAATAGAAAGGATCAAAGAATGGTGTCGAGGCAATGCATGTGTGCTACACTCCACTAATTCTGCACTAGTCTATTTACCAACTGCTTACGTACTCAGGAGCGCATAATATTTGAAAATTAGAACGTATTGTTTCTTATATATTTTAACCAACAACAAATGTTCTGACCAACTCTTTAATCTTTGGAATTATTGTACTTCTATATAGATAAGACGTCATCCTCGCATCCCACACGTGGAATCTTTGCGATCCGGCAGAAATTTTGAAACAAGCCGCGGGAAGTTATTTTCGTAGACTTTAAGGAGGCTCCCTACAGTTTCCATTAGATATCAGTGTTTTGAATTGAAAGCTCTTTGAAAGGTTATAAGCTTAGAAAACTCAAATTTTTGCGTAAGCCCTTTATTCGTCGTATATCAAGCAATAATTTCAACACAAGTTTTTTACTCTTGACGTTGTCATGGCGACATGACGTCATCATTTATCTTGGCAGTTTTAGCCAAAGAGGTATAATAGCGGAAAAATAAGGTCGATGACCTACTCTTTTTTGCAGAAAGTAAATCATTTTGAGATTCTGAGTTTTCTCCGAATTTTTTTTGAAAATCGCCAGTGTAGTATTTTTTTGAAAGCCAAAATTTAATTTGACAAAAACCAAACGCACTTGCGATTTTTTTAATTTAAGAATTTAATGGAACTTAATACGTTAAAACAATAGTCAAATTTTGAGATATGGTCACCGGAGAAACGAACGGGAAAAAAGAACCTGAAAATGCCATTTTCTGCTCGCAAAAGACACGCAACGCTTAAAAACACTGACCGATCACGATATAGTGTTTGCGGCGCATGTTCAAATCACTAGCTGCCTGTAAAGGTCGCCACTTGTTTCCATCTTCCATTCTGACGTGACGTCATTTTTTCAAGTTTGAAGAAATGTAAAACCGACCCTAACCCTGACCCTAACCCTAAAACTAACCATAAACCCAACCCTAAACCTAACCCTAACCAAATTGATTAAGAAACATCAAGAAAAACGAATTTGAAGAACGGGAAAATTGCGTAACGTCAGTTTGGTTGATGTAAACAAGTGAAAACCGGCTGTAAAACGGTTGCCACCACTGAGCTATATAATACCTGGAGGAAGTGCTCGGCAGAAAAAAGTGAAACCAAAAACATGGCGGGTTTTGACCTTTGCTTGCGGCAGAATGACGCCGCATGGTTCCTTTCGCTCGTGGTAATTACCACTGACCAGGCTCAATTTTGAGCCCGCTACAACTTTCACCCCGCCCCTGGTTTTTGTACAATTTTTAGCTTTTTGCAGTAAAGTATCGTTGTTTTGATATTGTCGATATATTTTTTCTACCTTTAACCATTTATTCGAAGACGTACAAGTTGTACACGATATTCTCGCCCATTAAAGGGAACAAAAAAAAATTCATAACCACGAGAAATGATATTTGAAGCCGGAGTTGACAGGTAAATATTCTTTGTAATTTCACATTCACATACTGTCAATATTTCCTGAAATATTTGCTGGGAGTAATGATAAAATATACTTTATTTGGTAAGACAATAGGTTCCTTGTTTAGTATAACGAGTATAAGGAGTATTTGCGGAAACAGGCCTGACCTTGCAGTCAGTGTCAAACCATAGTTGTCAAACCATATATGTATAGTATAAAGTGGTTAAAATTCCAATTCTTAATTTCATTATAATTCAAGATGTTGTCAATTAGTTGTACTGTATGTTAGCCTTAATAATTATATCATTTCTTTGAATGAAGCAATGAATGAAGCCATGCATTTCACAAATATCAGAACATCTTGATTCTCTGCAGAATCCTGAGGACAGGGGCGAAACTACCAGAGGGGTGAGACACCCCTCCAGTCAGACATTCAGTTACAACTGAGTTAAATAGAATGAAATCAAATTGAAACTTTGAAATTACACCATAACTTAAACCATTTTGGCTTAGTTCAGAGGTTGGGCTACACTTTAGTCACATCCTTCTTGTTGGGAAAAAAGCTAACCCCATCCCCTCCAGTTGTTATGTCGAAGTTTCGGCCCTGCCTAGTTTTCTATATAGACATGAAACTAATAAGGTTGTTGCATTGTCCCTCTTCCCTGTGCCCATGAGCTAGTCAAAGGTATCAGGAGTAATTGCCTACCACTCTGTGCATGCACCCATAGTTTCTCCCAGGCTTAAAGTTTACCTAGGTCACTTATGTTTTTGGTCACTTAGGTTCTTATATTTTTGTGTCAAGTGAAAATGTATGACATTTTGTATTGCAGAAAGAAAGATTTGTACAATATGACAAGCCCTCATTTTAGAAAATTGAAGATACAAAGCAATTTTCTTTACTTTAATTTTTATTCAAGTTCTTCAAATAACTAGTATATAATTATAGAGACCAGTAAATCAAGTTGTTATGCATTAATAAAAATATGTGTGCTATCTTTTGTAGTGCCTTTAACGGATTTAATTCCTGCAATTATAATAAGAGAATAGATATACTGTATTAATATATTATACATCCTTACACAAAAATAACATACAGTATATACTGAACATCTCAGTATGTTAACCCATTAGCTGGCAATGCGCCAAGATATGCCCTATTTTAGTATTTTACTCTATCTAACGCCAGATGATTTTACTTCTCAGTGGTAGGGTACTGCCAGTTAATGGGTTAACTATGCATGTTGCATATTATACATGATCTCATAGGAATATCAACATTTAATTTTGCATGTAATAGAAATGAGAAATAAAATTTCTTTGTCAGTTTATATAAAATTGTTATCATTACTTGGCTTGGGTTTGGCCAGCTTATTGTCCTGATTAATTTAAGAAATTGGTTCTGGTGCACAGTACTACTTGCAAGAGCCTTACTTGTCATTAAACTGGCTGGAGTTACGTATTGGGGCATAACAAAAGCATCAGACCTATGAATTGGGACACCATCATCAACTTAGCAGAAATTATTATACCCCAGGGGTGGTCCAAGCTTATTGAACATAGGTAGCACAGCTTTTCAAAAGGGTTCATCATACCAATACTGCAGCCGCTGCCAAAAATGGCATGAAGCACATCATCATAATTTGGGTATGCACTTTTTTTGGTGAAAAAGTCAAGGACAACTTCCTTGCCTATATTTGGAAACAACAAAGCTTACAAGACTGTATTAAAAGAAAACAAATAAAAAATATATAAAAGCTGCTTCAATGGACAATATATATATTGAACATACAATTAAAGTCTGAGTGCTTCAGGTGAAATCTTTACTGTTTATAGCATCAGTTTTGATATAATATTTATACATTCTCACACATAATTTTCTGTGTAAAGAGTTTTTTCATAGCTGCCTAAACAAGGCGTTTAAAAAACATAGGATTTTAAAAACGTATTAAAAGAATCTTACCGGTGAGAAGTAATATTGAATTATGAAATCCACAAACAGAACAAAAAGCATAATTTTCCGTGATGTTGTAAAACAAGCAAAGTGGAATAAAAGTATCAAATTTTTTAGCTAAAACACAAACAAAAACGTAAAATATTTTTCAAAAACCAGGGGGGTGAAAGATGCCGTCGGAAGGTCAGGATCTCGGTTTGTCAGTGGTAATTACCATGGGCAAAAGGAACCATGTGGCGTCAGCAAAGGCCAGAATCCGCCTTGTTTTTGGCTTCACTTTTCTGCCTGGCTGATATATTAGCGTCAGGTCTTCCAGGTATTATATAGCTCAGTGGTTGCCACTTGTTTCCATCACTTTTCTATCTTCCATTCTGACGTGATGTCATTTTTTCAAGTTTGAAGAAATGTAAAATAGCTAGCCTTGTAACTGACTCTAACCCTAAAACTGACCCTAACCCCAACTCTAACTCTAACCCTAACCAAATTAATAAATAAAAATCAAGAAAAACGAATTTGAAAAATGGGAAATTGCGTAACGTCAATTTGGTAGATGGAAACAAGTGAAAACCCTGTAAAAGAGGCTGTTTTTCGAAATAGTTTACAATTGCGAGCAAAATTCTCTTCGTTTTCGTTACCCTTGGCTTGTTGGATCCAAGATTGTTTGTTGGTGGTCTTTTCTTCTGGTCTGGTTTCTCGGTGGTTTACGCATTGAATTAATCCAACGTCTCTTAAATTTGTTTTTATTGTTGAAATCGGTATGAAAAATTTTCAAAACATTCAAACAATTCAAACAAGACAACTCGTAAGTCGTAACTGTCTGTACTGTAGTTGTATGCAGTAGTTTTTAAACTTTTGATTGCTTTAAAAAATTATATTACTTTGACAGTTTGTCATTTTAGAATTTTTAGTCTGCAACAAGTCGACGATGTTGGACATTATAAAATATAATACTGAACATAAATACGTAAAAAACATACGAAAAGAAAGCTTAGAAACTGGTTAAGAACATACGTACTGTTTGAATTTCAAAGATATACGATTATAACGAAAAAGTTGTGGTTTCTTCGCAGATAAGTCTCGAAAATAACTTCCCACGGCATGTTTCAAAATTTTACGTACTGGGTCACGAAGATTCCACGCGCGAGATGCGAGGGTGACGTCTGATCTATATAGATCGTGTTTCAAGCTGCATTAACTGTAGGGAGCCACCTTAACTTATCTGCGAAGAAACCACAAATTTTTCATTATAATCGTAAATCTTTGAAATGTAAACAGTACGTATGTTTTTAACCAGTTTCTAAGCTTTCTTTTAGTTTTTTTTTACTTCCAGACGAAGGGCCTTCGCTCGAAACGTCGAAGTTCTTATTGTATTTTTCAGGTTGTTTTATACAACAGTCAACCGCCGTATATTTTATATTCTTTTCAAGGCAGTCTAGGTCTGTCAAGGTATTATAATAGTCTATATAGTCTTAAAGCAATTGAATGTTTTGAAAAGTTGTCACACCGATTTTAACAACAAAAACAAATTGAAGCGACGTTGGATTAATAATATTTCCATTTCTTAATGTTTTGGTAAATAATCTTCCATTTTCATCTCAAACAGGTCAAGAATATTTGGCACAAGTCAAGAAGTCGGAATGAAAATACAGAACAAAGAACCAAGCATAAAACTACATGACTGAAGGAAAAAAATTATTGTTGATTCAATCTGAAATTTGACAATGAAAGCGCAAAAGATAAGACACCATGGTTGCCATAGCAACAGCAACACTATTCCTGTTTGTACATAAATGGACAGCCCAAGACCTCATTTCATTCCTGGAAATGCGCATTTTGCCCTGTCATAGGTGTATCCAATATAAATTGGTTGAAAGCGGAATTTACTGAAAAGTTCCCAAAGTTTTACAGAACTGTAGGGAGCCACGTTAATACAATAATCACTATGTGTTAATTAATATGGGGTATAGAAATACGAATTTTACTAAATTCAAGAAGTGTAATCTTTTCTTGATTGCAGCCCGGTGGGAAATTTGGTAAATTGTCCAGAGCCACCTTAATATAGCGTTGGCATGTAATATTGACTACTTCTTAACCGAAGTGAGGTCTTTAAATACGACAAGAACGAGGTTTAATATTTTACCGTAATCAATCGTAGCCAATCATGCGTAAACTAGAGGAACTAGCTCTTGCCATATAATAAAACAATATAGTTGAAGTTATTGGGCATAAATATGTTTTTGGCCCGAGTCAGACTCATTTTAGCCCGAGCGTAGCGAGGGTTAAAATGAGTTCTGAGGAGGGCAAAAACAATGACCAAGAACATCAACTGTATTACTATTATTATAATTTTACAGGGCATGCACTTACAGCCAGATAAGAAAATCAAAATATACGGCAAGCAGAATGTATAAAATGAACAGTGCCGCTATTACGCCGGAATTGTATGTACTAAATTCAAACACAATATTTAAATATTTAGCAGAAAACATTTTCCAAAAGACAAAACAAATTAGCCCGCAAAATACGCCACAATGCCTGCTAAAATTATAATAATAAATATTTTTTTAAATTCCTCAATCTATAAGCTTTCTGCCAATATATAGTTTGCTCGGCGCTTGGCTTAAGTTTGTCGAAATAGAAAGGTTTAAAAAACCCTCAATTTTTAGGTTAATACTGTTCTTTGTCCTGAAATAAATCAGTCATTTTGTTTCAATATATATTTGGGTGATTTTCCATACAGGTAAAAACGCACAAGTTGTAACAAACCTGCAGCAGACTTGTACCAATGCTGTTGCAAAAACTTGTTCACTGGTTGTCGTCGACTTGTTGAAAACTTGCTACAAGGTTATTGACTCAACAGGCCTGCTCTGGGACCTCAACTCGCCTTAAATCGCCTTAAATCGCATCGGTTAAAAGTTCCAATTTTCCTTAAATCGCCTTAAATCGCCTTAACTCGCCTTAACTCGCAATATCGCCTTAAATCGCCTTAAATCGCCTTAACTCGCATTGCTTAAAGTCGCAATTTTTCCTTAAATCGCCTTAAATCGCCTTAACTCGCATTATCTCGCGGCGAGTTAAGGCGAGTTACCGTCCCAGAGCAGGCCTCTCAACAGACTTGTTACAAGTTGTTCCAACAACTCGTTACCGTTCTGCAATTCAACAACTTGTTAACCAGTTGTGAGTGACAACCAGTGGTGACAACCTTTGTAGCAAAGTGATAAAATAACAACAACGTTACAACTTGTTCACAAGCTTGCTACAGATCTGTTGCGAGCACATCTTGTTGACAAGATTTGAGATTTTCACGTGTGTATTACTATCCCGAAATTACGGCATAAGAATTAGGGCTATAGGATTAAGGGTTAGGGTTAGGGTTAGAGTTAAGATTAAGTTTGTATTAAAATTCAGTTCGTTAATACGGAAGTTGAGCCCAATATTTATCAATAGACAAATTTGGCTAACGCTATTTACATCGTTGCTATCCAATTCACAACTTTCATAACTCACATGCCTAGTTACTACATATTGTTCTAGTTTGCGAAAATATAGAATCGATTAAGTATAAGAGCTGTTCACTCATGTACACAAGCAGGGCGTCTATAATAATGGGCGGTGGAACGCCAGCTGATGAGCTGAAACATGTGTGATGTACTTTAGGCATGGTGCTAGCGCGGCCAGCAATGATTTTTCGAACTAGCTAAACAAGAAATCTTTTTACTTTCGAAGACATGGATAAAACTACTTAAAACTTCAAAACTATTCATTAGATGGCTGTCAAACTTCTTCTGTGAGTTATCGTGGATGTTTGCCATTGAAATGATATCACAAAATAATTCTGTAACCATTACACGACGACTTTGTTCGAAGTTTGAAAAGACCTACATGTCCAACTCGAATGCTCCAATTTTAATTTTCTCGGCTAGAAATGGACCATTTGGCATTATATTTCAGACTATGGTAAATTATACTCTAAGCGTTGCTTTTGCCAAAATTGAAAACGTATTTTTTTGTGCTTTTTTTGCAATGACCTGTTGAATTTGATGCAAACACTTTTTTATAGACGACATACCTTCCTGCCTTAAAAAACACCAACATTATAGTGAACACGACGTTGTTTTCTTAGTTTGATGTAGTTAATATTTTGAAGAAAAAGACTTGTCTATTTACGCCATTTACTTTTCAAAGCTCAGAGACCAATATATTAGAAAATAGCGTAGATTTATTTCGGATTGCAAGAGGTTCTTAACTATCAGGACGTTATACTAACTTGTTTAGCCTATGTACAGTATGTGCAAAACATGACAGCGTAATTTTTTGAGCTCTTTCAATATTCTCGATCAAACAGGTTGAAAGCTACCGTTTCGAAACCAAAAGACGTTCGCCGGTATTTACCGAATCTTGTGCTTAATCACAGTAAATACCGGCGAACGTCTTTTGGTTTCGAAACGGCAGCATTCAACCTGTTTGATCGAGAATATTAAAAAATGCTCAAAAAATTAAGCCGTCATGTTTTGCACATACATAGGCTAAACCATCTAGTATAACGTGCTGATAGTTACGAACCTCTTGGCCGCTGCAAATTTTTAAAAATATTGTTTAAGTGTGCACAGCGATATATTTCACGCCGCGATATGGAAGGCAACAAAATTTTGCTCGGAAATAAATCTACGTTTTTTCTTTATAATTATATTGTTCTCTGAGCTTTGAAAAGTAAATGGCATATATAGACAAGTCTTTTTCTTCAAATTAACTACATTAAACTAAGAAAACAACGCCGTGTTCACTATAATGTTGGTGTTTTTTACAAGCCTTCGAGGCAGGAAGGTATGTCGTCTACAAGGAAGTGCTTGCATCTAATTCAACAGGTCATTGCAAAAAGCAAAACTTAGAGTATCATTTACTATAGTCTGAAATATAATACCAAATGGGCCATTTCTAGCCGAGAAAATTCAAAATTGGGGCATTCGAGTTGGACATGTAGGTCTATTCAAACTTCGAACAAAGTCGTCGTGTAATGGTTACAGATTAATTTTGTGACATCATTTCAATAGCAAACATCCACGATAAATCACAAAAGAAGTTTGACAGCCATCGAGTAAATAGTTAGGAAGTTTTAAGTAGTTGTATCCTTGTCTTCGAAAGTAAAAATATTTCTTGTTTGTTCGAAAAATCATTGCTCGCCGCGCTAGCGCCATGACTAAAGTGCCGACCATCGCCCATTCTTAAAGACGCCCTATCTAGTAAAAATTTTATCAAGTTGCTAATATACAAGGTTGTCACTCACAAACTTGTTAACAAGTTGTTAAATTGCAGGATGATAACAAAGTTGTTGGAACACCTGTAACAAGTCTGTTGAGCACACAAGCCAACAAACTTGTAACAAGTTATCAAAAAGCTGGGAACAATCAGTGCGAACACATCCTGGTAACAGGTTGATGAAACAGCATTGGTACAAGTCTGCTGCAGGTTTTTTACAACTTGTGCGTTTGTACGTGTGTAATGAAAACTTTCAGGCCAATGAACAAATTTAATCAGTACACATATGTTTCTTCCTTATGGAGGGGAATGGGAATTTATAAATTTCCTACTCTAAAGAGGGATATTACCACAAGTTAACACTCAAGCTTACCACGATGTCCATTTGTCTTTCACGTAAAAGTAAAATTTATGTTCTCTACACCGGATAACAATCTCATAGGTCGAACCAGGGACAACATAAGACAATACAGTCCCTCTTGTATTATTCACAAACTTCACCCAGGCACAGATCGTAATGGCGCTCATTTCCGGTAATCCGGGGTCATCTATTTCCACATAGTCCTCGATACTCTGCCGTGGAAACAGTATGGAGAACGGCGGTTCTGAAAATTAAAAGAAATCATGTTGAAGGCCATGTTACATGGGACAATTTTTGTTTTACTGCACCGATATTATCATTCTCATTCATTTCTTTGTTGCCTTCTGGGCATGTTTAACAAGAAAACTTTCGGCAAAGTGAAACGAGGTTCATGCTCACAATTTCTCTGCTAAAACACGTTTTACCTAACATCGCTCTGTGTCCGAAATTGCGTTGCAAGTTGCAGCAAAAATCACCCCGTGTAACATGGCCTAAATGCAGTTGGTAGCGATAAATAATATTGACGAGTTTGGTTGAAGGATGCGAAAATAGCCTCCCGAAAAATTACAAGTGTTGGGGGCTAAGCTAAGTCGCCCCCCCCCCCACCCCACCCAACAAAGGAAGAGATATGGGAGAATTTAATAAGTTGTCAGATTCGTTGCTGCCTGAAATGCAAAATGACGGAAAAATTCCTTTTCAAAGACAACAGATTTCATAGAGTTTGTGTAGCGTTTTTAACATACGTTTTCACGCTGCGATTCATCGGACCGATTTCAGACGCACGTTAATGATGTTTGAAAATTACGTGGCAAACGTCAGTACGTATGACGACATCATCAACTCAAAATATCCGTCATTAACATTCGGCAAAACCAAAAATCGGTCCGACAAATCGCAGCGTGTAAACGTACCTGAAGACAAGGGCAAGGTCCCCACAGCTCACATGTTGCCACTCCACTAAACTACCCCCCCCCCCAGCTCAGCTGCCAGAGCATCACACCGGAATCGCAGGAACCTACCAGAGGGCCTATAGTTGCGGTTTTCGCAACTGGTTCTGGTTAGGTCAAATGTATATAATTTTCGCTTGAAATTTCCATCTACAAACACCAACAACCTATTGTGGAATACTACCTACACTACACCCAGACGTTTGAGATATCATGTATTCTATTAACTGTAATAGTATATATATAATTGATATTTTTTTTGTCGTTCCCACCTGAACAAATTCCATGTGTTGAACACTGCGGTACCTGCAAAAAATGGAAAAATATATATTAAAAAAATCTTCCCGGTGTGTTAATCATCCTTACTTGCAGTTGAGAGCTGAGCAGAATTACGAAGGATACAGGTCGACTTGATCGAGTCGAAGGCATATTAAAAGCGCCTCTGGCTGCCACCGTATGACTCATGTCTGATCAGGGAGCACAGTAGACTTGCTTCAAACTGTCTCTTAAAGGGGTTTTCGTTGGGGAGTGATAAAAGATTGGTGAGTTAAAGGTTGGGGAGTTATAAAGGGCGCACGAAAATGCGGACGGGAGGAAATTAAGGCGGGCAGCGGGCGGATGGGAGGCGAGAAATATTGGGAGAGGAGAGACAGATTTGTTTCTCTTGCAGGAATTTGAATCCGATTATAAATTCGCGCGAAAGTGGACTGACAAGTTTGTACGTTGCGGTGTTGATATTCGAGACCAGAACCCCGTGCAGACATGAAAACATCTCGTTCAGAATGATGTTTCTGCCACTTGCCTTTGCTGTTATTTTGTAGTTTGTAGCCGCATTTTGTCGCTCCATACACAATAGCATCCTTTGTAGATCTCATTCCAAGCCTCAGACGAAAACAAACACTTTCAGTTCGCCACAAGCTGTGATTATTTTCTCACTACCGAAGCTACAGATGACAGCTTATATTTAATTTATTTGCGAATAAGCAGCAGGTTACTGGCCCCGCCTCCGGTGGAAAATCAACCGGTAAATTTGGCGCGCTGCAAGTGAGACAAGTCTGTCTCTCCTCTCCCAATTTTCTCGCCGCCCGTCGCCCGCCTTAATTTCCTCCGCCCGCATTTCCGTGCGCCCTTTATAACTTCGTGCGCCTTTTATAACTCCCCAATCCTTTATCTCCCCAATCCTTTATAACTTCCCAATAAAAATCCCTTTAAGAGACAGACTTGGAGCAAGTCTAGGAGCACAGCTACGATGGAATGGTTAGTTTGGGGCTTATCCAAACCCACCCTGTTAACATACCCTTCATGTTGGAGGAAACCGCAGTACCCGGAGAAAACCCACGACTTTCGGTAGAGCGTCGACTGACTCTTTTCACACAAGTGTCATGAGTCAGCAGCGAGAATCAAACCGTTTATCTCAGAGGTGAAAGGCGCTTGCTCTGGCGACTGCGCCACCGAACCAACAGAAGCTCCTAAAGGTATGTTTACACGGTGCGATTTGTCGGGCCGATTTCTGATGCACTTTAATGATATTTTAAAAGTACGTGGCAAACGTCATCTGACGACATAATCAACTGAAAATATTCGTTATTAATATTGGGCAAAACCTAAAATCGGCCCGACAAATCGCAGCGTGTAAACGTACCTTAAGGCTAAGTCGCTAACAACCATCAAGGGCAAACGGAAAAATATAACGGAATCCATCTTTTATGCCAAATAATTTTCAAACTATTAATCCTTAAAGAATGATTTTAGTCTTGCTTTAAAGCTCGTTCGTTTCTCTTTCTAACAAGTGGTTATTTGTGTCTTTAGCGGAAGTAATAATGGCGCAAGAGAATATTTCGTAGAACGTATCATTTTTAGATGCGGTCTAATTATGCAATTTTACTATGTTATTTCATAGTAGCGTTTGGAAGTATTGAATTTTCTGGTTTAAACTTTAATACTGTTGTTATCACACGAAAGAAAGTACCAATTAGAAGTATTTGAAAAATAGTTTTAAAAGAAATTGGGCTGTGTAATTTGTTTTAACTCCCAAATCGATCCCAAAAATTAATAAAAACAATCTCCGTACACTGCCTGTCGAACAGCGCCGTAAGTTAATTTGTTGGTGGGCGCAACCGCGCTCAAACTGTTTAATAACACCGTTGTGTATGAAAAGCTAGTAATAAATTAAAAGTGGAGAACAGGAAGCTGTGGTTACTTGATTTGATCGGCTATCTGCAAACGGTTCGATCTCGTATCTCGAATTTTAAATTCTCCAATCTCAGCCTCGCTTAAAATTAAAGTTTTCGTGAACCAATCGTTCAAATTTAAAACGTAATCTACTGTTAGAAAGCTGAATGGCTAAACTTTCGAATGAATATAAACATATAAGCTTTACTTCATGCTCTATTTCTTTCAAAGTCTACATTTTAATCAAGGATTCCATTTTTTTATACAGCGGCCCCAGCTTTAGAATCACAGAATCAATATATATTGAGAATTTTTTGACCCATTAGGCATTACCTCTTTCATCAGTTCATAATAATCAAATTTCTTATCCACCAACATGAGACGACCTTCTTCAGTGCAGTTATTCAATTCACATGTATAAAGCCCTCCCGACTTCTCATTGTGGCCATAGTTCAATGACTGGCATTCTTGGATCACACACCACTGGCCGCACTCAATCAAGTTTGAGACGATCTTTTCAGAAACTAAACAGTCGCTGAGACGTTTACCTGCGAATAAATATAACTACTGTTAAAAGAGCTCAAGGACATATGCGAGGATACTATATATTCGAAGCAAATAGCTATGAACACAACATAATTCATCATATATACGCGAGGAAGTTTTACTGGCATTGTCCATTGCGGAAGGTTTAAAGTGAAACACTGAATAAAACATTGCAAGGCAGTGCTAGACTAGTCAGGCTAGTATTAGTAGCAACAGACAAGCACTACTGCAATGGCCAACTGGGAAACTTAAAAATTTCCAGTTATTTTGAGGAAGGTTGGAAAAACCCAAAATCCTACCCGGATGAAGGTTGAAACAAGTACCTGACGTGTAGTCTGTAGAATACTACCTACACGCTAAACAGCCACGTAAAATAGATTTTAAAACTTAACAGTATGGACATATTAATAATAATGATAATTATATACCTTTCACAGACTTTTGAAATACTCCACTTGTCACCGGCAATTGGTTGGCAGTTACTGGAACTGTTAGAGCCAGTAGGATAAAAAAGATTATGCTTTTAACTGAAAATTCAGGGGTTTCAATGATTATCTTTTGAAACATTTTCGGAAATTGCATCAATGTTCGCTTGTCTAGATAGAAAAAATAGAATTTAATCAGACCTATGTTAATTTTTAATCTAAATTAAGACGAGGCGCTTTTAATTTTGAGAAAGATAACGTACCTAGGCGCCCTTCTGCAGTAACACTGGATCGGTAAGGGATGGCCATTACTGGACCTTACTGGACATACATACATACTTGCATTATTCAGCTCACTCCCCGTTGAGGCTTTTCAGTGACCGATTACATCAAGATCTTGCTTACCTATATTATGTATTTAGCTTACATTATCTATTTTTACAACAATTGTGATAATACTTTCCTAATCTCTATATCCTAACCCACTCAGCTAGTCAACTTTCCCTGTGGGAGGAAACCGGAGTGCCCGGAGAAAACCCACGACTTTCGGCAGAGCGTTGACTTACTCTTTTCACACGAGTGCGATGATTACAGTCCTCAGCGAGAATCGAACACAAGAGTGACAAGACTCAGAGGTGAAAGGCGCTTGCCGGTTCTGACGACTGCGCTACCGCAGCCCCTTTACGTCGTTCCTTTAGAACAACATAATAAAAACCAGACCACATAAAAACCAATATCCATTCTTGCAAACGCACACTTGTGATTGGAAATACATATTCGATAAAAAGTAACTATACAAAGTACATAACAACAATGGCTGGCAGATGCGGTTTACCACGCAACATATAATTCAGTAAGTTTTCCTATAATAGTCTATTTTAGTCTATTTTATTTTATTATTGCATTATGTTTCCAGATTATTTTGTTCCATAAAATCCTGTAATGTTCAACGATACCCTTCTCTTTTTTCTTTTCACTTTTTTAACAATATCAAAAGATCAACTCCCAACCCTACCGATGAAGATCATGCGATCGAAACGCGTTGAGGGCCAAACTAAGCGTTAAAACACAATACCATACGACTATTTCCCTTTTCTAATTTATAAACCCACCATCATATCAGCTAACATATTTCACAATCATGGTCGACCCAAGACTCTGTGAGATGTATGATATAGCTCAAATGCCATTACAGCATCTTCTATTCTCTATTTCACATATGTTATACATTTCAGACCCTCGTGATTGTTTAAAAGCCATTTATGACAATTACATAAAGGACACAGCATACCAATTATTTAACGCCAGTGGAGGTTGTATTACCTATTATTATAATACAATATAACGTACCTAGGCGCCCTTCAGTAGTAACACAGGATCGATAAGGGATGGTCCTTACTGGACCTCCAGGAACAACAGTTTGGAACTGATAGAGCTATCCATTATAAATAAAGTTAGTTTAGTTTAGGTTTCCTCTTTTAGTAACACTGGAGCAATAACTGATGACCCTTACTTGGACCTCTAAGGACAACATTTCAGAACTGATAGAGCTATTCAGTATATATAAAGTTAGTTTAGTTCAGGTTTCCTCCTGTAGTAACACTGGAACAATAAGAGATGACACTTACTAGACCTCTAGGGAGAACAGTTTAGAACTGATAGAATTATCCAGTATAAAAACAGTTATTTAAGCTTTCCTCGTAACACTTAACCAACAATATATGGACCGACCCTTCATCTCCGTAAGGAAAAGGTTTATAAAATTGATAAAAGGATTTGTTATATCTTACCTCAGAATTTTGCCTCCTGATGAAGTCTTTCAGCTCTTCCGACTTACTAAACATCTTATTACCTGAATTGAATTGAGACAAACTATTTTCAGTTTCACCTGTTTTCTGTCTGCTATTATACAGCTGTATTATACATGCATGTCTATCATTTATATTTACAATAGATATGAAACGTAAATATTATATCTACAACCTGCTAATATATTTGCTTTGACAAAATTAATGACCGAATTAACATGGAAGGCAT
The DNA here is from genome assembly GCA_016169945.1 of Trachythela sp. YZ-2020. Taxonomy (NCBI): domain Eukaryota; kingdom Metazoa; phylum Cnidaria; class Anthozoa; order Malacalcyonacea; family Clavulariidae; genus Trachythela; species Trachythela sp. YZ-2020. The sequence continues at coordinate 6,243,265 of JADLSH010000220.1, forward strand.
ATTCTCGTCGAGGGGAGCTTCGAAGTCCCTTTGTATAACTAAATTTAAGTATACATTTATTATTTAAATACATTATTAAGGCCACGTTTACACATATTCGATAATTCGACATATCAAAGTCAATTCATGGTGTCGAGTGCGCATCCAAATGACGCGTTCTGCGTCGAGTTAAAATTGCAGTTGAATCATAACATGTAACTAAGTTAAGAATGGGAGAATAAAATATGCATATCAAAGTACTGAACTGTCCAATCATTCATTTGTGTTTTACATATAGCCATAATAGAAGCATCCATTAAATAGTTTTTGTACTAACATATTTTTTCTTCTGTGCAAAGCAAATTAGAGAACAGTGCACTTATATAAGAGAATAAATTTCCTGATTTAAACCTGGTTCACACGAGTGAGATAAGCATAAGCAGAAATACAAAACAAAACTTTCCCTCCAGGGCTTAAAAAGACAAAGCGGGAAGAATTTTCTTTTGAAATGTCTTTTGTTCCGGTTTGGCTTATGCTTAGAGGCATGTGCTTATGCTGAGTTTATGTTGAACACTTCGCTGCATCCCTTTGTTTTACCTTTTGTCTTTCCTTATGCTTGTGCTTATCTCACTCGTGTGAACCAGGCTTTAAAGCGAGTCAAGCTAATTGTTTTTGCATAATAATTGAAATGATGATTGAACAGTTGAATACTTTGATATGCATATTTTAATCCTTCAAGTCTCAGCTCATGTTATGATTCAACTGCAATTTTAACGCGACGCAGAACGCGTCATTTGGATGCGCAGTCTACACTATGAATTGGCCTATTATTCTTGCATGGTATTTAAATACATTAGATAGATAGGAATTATACTTAAATTAATATTGTATACTGCAATATGAAAAGTTAAATATTTAATACATATTTACAAGGAATCCAAAGTCGTCCGCCGCGATGCCATGGACGGTTCAGGGTTTTGTACGTTATACGCATGCGCATTGTTATTCACCAAAAATGAGTTTTAATACTCGGTCTATTGGAAAAACATACCGATAAACAGAGTCTTCAAAACAAGATATACGAGAAGGAGTCGAATGGCTGAAAAAAGGAGACTTTTGAAGTGTTTTAAACGGGTAAGTGTCTATTTTTCATATTTTAGTTTGTGAATTTGCAAAAGCGTATGTCACTCTGTGAGGTTATTATAATTATATCGATTAAACCTAAAAGGTATTTTAGCAAGTTTAAATTTGAATTTTGAAGAAACAACTTAATCTAATGTCAAAAACTTCATTTTAAAGATAAATTTAAAAAATATACTGTCAAAAAACAATTGAAGTTTTCTGAAACTTTTTTGACGTTTTTGTGAAATGTCTAAGGTTAAATTTTACAACAAAAGCTAACAGAGTACGTAATAACATATCTACTTTATATAGTGGGGCAATTCATAATTTTATAGTTAAAAGTACAAATATTTATATTACTCTTTTATCATTTTGTACCAAAAGTAAAAAAAATGTGTGTTGCTATGGTTACAATGATTGACCGAATACGTCATGTTACAATAAATTTTGGGAAGTATAATTCCTGAGTTCGAATAGGCGAGGGGATTCTGCATGAGTGTATTTCTAGTTAAAATCTATAAATCTTAGTTACCGTTGCTACTGTATCAATAGAGACCTTACGATTTAAGGCGGAAACGTGACGACCACGGCTATGAATACAATGAAATTTATAGTATAATTGAAATAATTAAAATTACGGCCATCATTCGATACATATCTAGGCTTGCTTGAGGATGTTTGGCTTTGCCCGTTTTGGCGCGAAAAATATAAACATTTGCAGCCAATGTTGCAGTTTCAGTCTACGCTTTCATAGTATTTTCGCTTGTTGGGTAGTTTTGCTTGTTTTTGTCCTGCAAACCTTTGTAGAAGTCGTGGTTTTTATCTTCCCGTATTTGCCAGCATAAAAGTAGGTCCTAAATTTATTCTAAAATTCGAAAATATATTTATTATTGCTCGCAAACCTTCGGTATAAACCCGTTTTTGTGGACAAGTTTTGCATTAAATTGGTAGGCTTAGCTGAATATTTTAAATTCAATAATTTACAGATAAAAATTAAGCTAAATTTGAGGTAGAACGTTTTAAATTAATTGAAGGAATAATAAATAGTAGTTAAATTATATCTTTTAATACATAAATATTAGTTACTGAGGTACTAGGGATCTCAAGTAACTACCTCCATTCACACACAATAAACTTGAAAAACACTTGGGCATGGATTCTCAACAAAAACCATCCAGCAATAAAAAAGATGACAAGTTAGGCTATTGCCTGTTTAAAGAAGGGTATATTAGCAATGTTCAAGCAAAGCCTAATGTTCCAAACAGTGCAAGTGGGAAATCATTCATACTATATAAAAGCAACAGTGCATGCATCAATGCAGTGAGTTATGCTGTTTATGTACACCTAAACCAAGTAACTGGTGATGTTGTTCATGGTCGTTGTTCATGTAAAGCAGGCAAGGGAGGCCGATGTAAACATGTTGCTGCTATGTTATCAAATTATTGATTATAAGAAATTAGAACTGTCAGAAGTCCCTGACGTTTTGACATGCACCCAGGTCTTACAACAATGGAATGTACCTCACGGGGAGGTGTCTGATGACACTGTCCTTTTTGAAGATATAGCATTTAAAAAATCATTCTATATAAAATATATTAGTAGTAAGCGAAAACATAGAAATGAACGTATTATTGACTTCAATCCAACACCACCCAATGGAACTGTAACTCAGAATGACATTAAAACATTGGTAAACAGTTTACAATGTAAAGAAAAGGCTGAATATTTAGAAGTAACTCATGACCAGTTTCTGGAAATTGAGAGAGACACACGGGGACAGGATGCTTGTGATAGGTGGTACAATGAGAGAAAAAACCGCATCACTGCATCAAATTTTGGATTGGTGATAAAAAGGAGAAAATGTATTCACCCAAATCATTACTTAAAACATTAACGAACAGCACAAAGTCAGCATCATGTCCTACACCATGTAAATGGGGAAAACAAAATTAAATGAAACTGTGGCATTGAAGCAGCATGTTTCACACAAACAAAACTGTGTAAATGTCTGTGCATTATGTGGTTTTGTTGTCGACAAAACATCACCTTGGTTAGGGGCCAGCCCAGATTTTCTTGTTCATGATGCAAGTGAAACCAGTTCAGCTATCGGACTTGGACAAATCAAATGCCCATATTCAAACGAGATAATTCTATAGAAATTTTTTTGGCTTTTTAAAGTTGATCAATTGATGGCAAAATTCAGTTAAAAAGGAACCATAATTACTATTACCAAGTGCAAGGCAGCATGGCCACACTTGAGCTTAAGTGGTCAGATTTTGTTGTTTACACAAAAAATGACTTGTATGTTGAACGAATTTACTTTGATGAGGAACTTTGGGAGAAAACCATGTTGCCATAGTTAACAGATTTTTATTTAAGTATCTGTTTTCATAAATAGAATATGAATAAAAACAATCAATTCTCTATTATGTATCGACTAAGAAATTATGGTGTAAATTACTTAAGGTGGCTCCCTACTGTTCTGTAAAATTTTGAGCACTTCAGTAAATCTCGCTTTCAACTAAATTTATATTGGATATACTTACGACAGGGCAAAATGAGCATTTCCAGGAATGTAAAGAGGTATTGGGCTGTCTCTTTATGGACAAACAGGAATGGTGTTAGTGTTGCTATGGCAACAATGCTGTCTCATCTTTTGCGTTTATATTGTCTAATTTCAGATTGAATTGATAATATCTTTTTTCTCCTTCGGTCAATTTTTCTGAAATTGTTTTGGAAGATTAATGGTCCACCAAAGAATAATTATATGTATTTTCATTCCTACTTTTTGGCTTGTGCTTTATATTCTTTACATGTTTGAGGTAAAAAAGGAAGTTTAACAAGCAACACATTAATGTGAAAACGTTTCAAAACATTCAAACAACATGTATTTTTCATATAAAGACAACTCGTATAAAACCGTATAAAACTGTCTGTATTGTAGTTTTATGTGCTAGTTTAGCAGGTCAAACACTAATTGTGAATTGAGTTGAAAGATAGGAGTAACATATTATATTATATTATATTACTTTGGCAGTTCTAGACTTCCTTGAACACAGTATAAAATATAATTTAAGAATCTAATTGCTGCCGCAGACAGCACTCCTAATTTTGACATGCTAAGGTTTCTCCAGAGTTCACTCGACCCAGTCTTTCGAGCCGAGTTATGTATTGTCGAGATTTCGATCTCGCGTCTGTCCGTTAAGATGTCATAATTCCGAGGGGGGCACCGGGGGGAGTGAGAAAAATATTGAATAGGCAATTCCAGCTATCGAATTTGACTTGATGCAAATATACGATTTTTACGAACACTTCCCGAAGAAACCAGGTAAGTATGGCTTTATTTCTTTCTGCTAATATCCATCAAGGCGACGAACTGTTTAGCGTTCATTCTAGAGGCAAACAATGTGCTTTTTCTAATATCCATCAAGGCGATGAACTCTTTAGCGTTCATTCTAGAGGCAAACAATGTGCTTTTATGAGTTTATCGGCGTTTCTTACAGCCCGAAATATCCCATTGTCCGCATGGTCGTTTACAACATTTAATAGTGTCTTAATACAAGGAGACAAGATGTACTTAAGAGCTCTGAATAATGGCCTATTTAGTATTAGTCCTAGACCCTGGTGTAGAATTTTTGTCTATAGATAACTTACCAACAATTGTTACTGTTAATAATTCATGTATGAATACATGTAGTACGATGACAAATAGTGGTATAAATCTACCTGTGGAGGTAGCTCAAAATATAAACAATCTACCCGTGGAGTTAGGTCAAAATATAAACAATCTACCCATGGAGGTAGCTCAAAATATAAACAATCTGCCCGTGGAGGTAGCTCAAAATATAAACAATCTACCCGTGGAGGTAGCTCAAAATATAAACAATCTACCCGTGGAGGTAGCTCAAAATATAAACAATCTACCTGTGGGGGTAAGTCAAAATATACACAATCTACCCGTGGAGGTAGCTCAAAATATAAACAATCTACCCGTGGAGGTAGCTCAAAATATGGAGCCCATTGAGGCACAAAATAACATTGATCTACCCATTGTGTCAGAAGAACAAATTGGCAAAAATGGAAACCAAATTTGGTTTATGACTTATGGAAAGGAGCTTCAAGGACTTGTTATAACTGATCGGGAAATTGAATTTCTTTACTATGATATTCATACAGCACTTTTGAATATTTTCTTGAATGACAGTCATGGTATTTTAATATTAGAGGGCTATATGATGGCCTTAATAAAGCAAATGAATGATTTCTTTCTCTTTGACTCGCATGCCCGACACTCTAGTGGCATGCCTGATCCTAATGGCACTGCTGTTGTCGTGAAGTTTATTAATATTCTAGAGTTGAAATTGTACCTGTGCAATTAAATAAATATAGAGCTTCCAAAAGCAAAACTAAAGGTAAAAATTATAAAGAATATCAGAAAAAGAGGCGTTCAGCAGAAACAGCAAGTGATAAACAAGCTAGGCTTAAAAAAGCTAATGATTATAAAAAGAAAATGCAGTCCGAGGAAACTGACAGTGAGAGACAAAATAGCCTACAAAAAGAAAGTGAGTCCAAAAAAAGAAAACGGTCAGAAGATACTGACAGCAAGAGACGAAATAGACTTGAGAAAGATAGACTGTCTAAAAAGACAGTATATTTACTCATGCACTAATAGTTAAGTAAGATCACTATGCTATGATTTACTGTTCACAGACATAAACCTTTGTGGCTTTGTTGGGCCCCTGTGTTGTTATATGACTGTCTTTTTCCCGTGACTTCCAGCTAAATCTTTTTCCCCGTTAGGAAATAAATTCCAGATTCATTAGATTTTTTCACGCCGAAGTTTTGTCTACATTTATACAGTGCCAAATTTGCAATTGCCAAAATTCGTTATTGCGCCACGCGAACATAACATAATTATTTAGTACGTTTAATACTACAAAACATGCTTAGGCAGCACTTTCCTTGCGATAGTAACTACTAGTAGTGATAGTCAATGCAACCAGTCGAAGATTTTGTACATTATAAAAGAATATACGGAACGTATATAGGTAAAAAACACACTAAAAGAAAGCTTAGAAACTGGTTAAAAATATACATACTGTTTAAATTTCAAAGGTTTACGATTATAATGAAAAGTTTGTGGTTTCTTCGCAGATAAATTAAAAGTTTCCGAAAATATAAACTTCCCGCGGCTTGCTTCAAACATTTTTGCCGGTTCACGAATATTCCACGCGTGGGACGCGATCATCACGTCTGATCTATATAGATCAGATTTCAAACTGTACTATAATTGTAGGGAGCCACCTTAAACTGGCATAAGTTGTTATTTTCCAACTAAATCATCACTGAAAAAGAATGCCTACTAATTAGGCTACTAACACACTTAAATCATATTAACATCAAGCAGTGTTAACAATGCTTGAAAACGTGAAATTTCTTCAAGTAAGTTACTAATAATTAAGTTACTGTTCATGTGTCTGTTCAACAATTAATGGACATAAGAATAACGTTAAATATGTGCAAATAGCCCAAATTTTATCAAGGTCTTTTGCAATTGTTATGGGAATAACTTGGTGTTAAATTCTATAGTTTTTTATTCTCGCAATAGCTCTCTCTATGAGTGATGAACTCTTACGGAGGCAATTTTTCTTGTTTTCAGATCCTCTTCCAGGGATAACTGATCTTTGCCATCCAAAAAAGGTGGGATATTTAATGTAACCCCATTAGGAAGATCACTCTCAATATCAAAGCCTCTATCTGCCATGATTTGATCATCATTTTCCAAGAGATCCAGGATTCTTGGAGGATCCAAATTGGGAGGGCCCGTAATCTCTGATGTAAAAATGCAACCCAAGTTCTCCAAATACGCGAGACATGTGATGTGGATAACCCAAATCTGTGAGCCACATCCTCTAACAACAACCCACATCGCATTCGGGTTAGTACCATAAACAATTCTTGCTCAGAGGATAGTGATCTAGGCTTTGTCTGGTTTGCATAACTTGTTTGACAAGTTTTAGAGCCATAGTGTATCAAATATTTACATGCTGGTGAAAGATAATCGAAGAAGGCACTAAAAGTCGTATAGTCAGGAAATCCAGTATAGAACTTGAAATCGTGGTCACTCCCAATAAGCATTTTGAGCTGAAATGAACATTTTTTCTGCTGCGTCAATTCTTTTTTGAAGGTCATTACACTGTGATTTTAGATTGTCTAACTCATTTTTCATTTTGGTTTCATTTGAACTGGGGGCATAAGTTTCAGTCACGTCTACTTCTTTGCTGTTAGGTACATTTTCATCAACATTTGTAGTGCATGCTTTATCTTCAAATGCAGTTGTGGTTAAAATTTCTGGTCTACAAAGTTTTCTTCGAGCCTTTACATCCTTATGCACTGTTAACTCTGTGGGCAAATTATTCAAATATGTATTTTTCCACCTGGAAAGTGACTTGAACAGACTCTTGAATTTGGACCAATGTTTTTCAGCCCTTCTGTTTTGACAAGTTTAACCCATTTTTTTTTAATGCATGATCCTTTGGTATTTTGGGAAATGAAAGTTCTGGGTTTTTCTTGTTGTTATTTGTACAGTGTGGAACACAGCAGTTAATCCCTCCACATTTGACTTTGTCTTTGCATGCAATATAGAAGAAAACATGAGCACATCAAGTGTCTACATTCTTTGAGGTGCTAGGCTCATCTCCCATTTTGCCAGAATATTTTAAATTAAACCTCGGTAACTAATATTTATGAATATTAAAAAATATAATTTAACTACTATTTATTATGCCTCCAATTAATTTAAAACGTTCTACCTCAAATTTAGCTAAATTTTTATCTATAAATTATTGAATTTAAAATATTCAGCTAAGCCTACCAATTTAAAACAAAACTTGTCCACAAAAACGGGTTTATACCGAAGGTTTGCGAGCAATAATAAATATATTTTCGAATTTTAGAATAAATTTAGGATCTACTTTTATGCTGGCAAATACGGGAAGATAAAAACCACGACTTCTACAAAGGTTTGCGGGACAAAAACAAGCAAAACTACCCAACAAGCGAAAATACTATGAAAGCGTAGACTGAAACTGCAATATTGGCTGCAAATGTTTATATTTTTCGCGCCAAAACGGGCAAAGCCACACAGCCTCAAGCAAGCCTAGATATGTATCGAATGATGGCCGAAAAGTTAAAAGCGCATGCCATGTTCAATGAACAAAAAATGAACGAAGAAATGTGGAAACGAGTCTAAAATTGGTCATACTGAAAGACACAAGACAGGGGATTATCTACATATCAAAATAGACTTTTGATCGCTTCACAATAAGATAACTCACCGCTTGAAAGTACAAGGAGCCTAGATTCGAACGCCATTTTCGTCAAATAAACTGCTCGCTCCTTGCTGATTGAAAGGCCGTTTTTTATCGCTAAAATGATCCCTGATCTCTTTGTCATTCCGCCTATTTATAGCTAGGAGTTGTATTTCCCTGAGACACTGTTAGTATCTCTTTAATTAAGTAAAAAGGGCTAAAAATCGATAAAATTTCCTTCAGAACAATATTGCTCCTGGACACTTCGCCATGACAACTAAAATTGATTTTGATAATCAACTACCGTCATGCATTGCGCGCGTGCTGTTGAAAGTGGAAAGGCCTATTCCGCTCGCTCTTACTGAAGGTACGCGAGGCAAATGCGATTGGACGTTCTGATCCATTTGGCATAATATGCGAGATTACCGCGCCAATTCCATAGTTGCTCGCGTCCGTGTCTAACTTAAGCGGCAAATCGGCTTGAAAATGAGTGAAAACTGGCGCTGCGCTTAGCTTTTTCTTAAGCTCGCAAAAAGCGTCATTTTCTTTTGGCGTTCATTTCCATTTGACATTATGTCGCAGCAACTCATTTAGCGGGTGAACTACAGTCGAGTAATTACTTACAAATTTCGCGTAATAATTTACCATGCCAAGGAAAGATCTTACTTGCTGTTGATTTTCTGGCGCAGGTGCGTTCTTAATCGCCTCAACTTTCATTTCAATTGCATGCAAGCCATGCATATCTACGCGGTAACCTAAATACTCCACAGACGGCTTGATGATTCTGCACTTCTCCATTTTGAGTCTCAAACCTGCTTGTTTCAAGCATTCTAACACTTCGTTTAAGTGTTTTAAATGATCCTGATCATTCTTGCCTGACACTAATATGTCATCTACTCTACAAACTACCATGGGTATTCCTTGTAATACCTGCTCAATTTTAGACTGAAAATTGCACTGGCAATAGCTACACCAAATGGAAGTCTAGTGGGTCTCTACAAGCCTTTGTGGGTGTTGATCGTGACATACTCTCTATACTTTTCATCAAGAAGTATTTGTTGATACGCTCGCGCCAAATCTAACTTGGTAAACTTCTCTCCCTCGCTTAATTCTACGAATAACTGTTCTGGATTGGGTAAAGGATGCTGATCAACTTCTAACATTGAATTTGCAGTAACTTTATAATCCCCACAAATGCGAATACTTTTATCAGGCTTAACTACGGGAACAATGGGTGCGGCCCATTCTGAATACATTACCTTTTCTAAGACCCCCAGGTTTTCTAAACGGGTTAATTCTTGCTCTATGCCCTCTTTTAAAGCATGTGGTACAGATCTAGGCTTACAAAACTTAGGATTACAATTAGGTTTAACATACAATTTAGCATTTGTGTCTTTCATTTTTCCTAATTCGTCCTTAAATACTTCATTGCGACTATTTAATAGCTATCCATTATAAATAAAGTTAGTTTAGTTTAGGTTTCCTCTTTTAGTAACACTGGAGCAATAACTGATGACCCTTACTTGGACCTCTAAGGACAACAGTTCAGAACTGATAGAGCTATTCAGTATATATAAAGTTAATTTAGTTCAGGTTTCCTCCTGTATTAACACTGGAACAATAAGAGATGACCCTTACTAGACCTCTAGGGAGAACAGTTTAGAACTGATAGAATTATCCAGTATAAAAACAGTTAGTTAAGCTTTCCTCGTAACACTTAACCAACAATATATGGACCGACCTGTAGGGAAAAGGTTTATGAAATTGATAAAAGGATTTGTTATATCTTACCTCAGAATTTTGCCTCCTGATGAAGTCTTTCAGCTCTTCCGACTTACTAAACATCTTATTACCTGAATTGAATTGAGAGAAACTATTTTCAGTTTCACCTGTTTTCTGTCTGCTATTATACAGCTGTATTATACATGCATGTCTATCATTTATATTTACAATAGATATGAAACGTAAATATTATATCTACAACCTGCTAATATATTTGCTTTGACAAAATTAATGACCGAAATAACATGGAAGGCATATTCTCGTCGAGGGGAGCTTCGGAGTCCCTTTGTATAACTAAATTTAAGTACATTTATTATTTAAATACATTATTAAGGCCACGTTTACACATATTCGATAATTCGACATATCAAAGTCAATTCATGGTGTCGAGTGCGCATCCAAATGACGCGTTCTGCGTCGAGTTAAAATTGCAGTTGAATCATAACATGTAACTAAGTTAAGAATGGGAGAATAAAATATGCATATCAAAGTACTGAACTGTCACATCATTCATTTGTGTTTTACATATAGCCATAATAGAAGCGTCATTAAATTGTTTTTGTACTAACATATTTTTTCTTCTGTGTAAAGCAAATTAGAGAATAGTGCACTTATATAAGAGAATAAATTTCCTGATTTAAACCTGGTTCACACGAGTGAGATAAGCATATAAGCAGAAATACAAAAGAAAACTTTCCCTCCAGGGCTTAAAAAGACAAAGCGGGAAGAATTTTCTTTTGAAATGTCGTTTGTTCCGGTTTGGCTTAGGCTTAGAGGCATGTGCTTATGCTGAGTTTATGTTGAACACTTCGCTGCATCCCTTTGTTTTACCTTTTGTCTTTCCTTATGCTTGTGCTTATCTCACTCGTGTGAACCAGGCTTTAAAGCGAGTCAAGCTAATTGTTTTATTGTTCTTCGAGCAACTTTTTGCATAATAATTGAAATGATGATTGAACAGTTGAATACTTTGATATGCATATTTTAATCCTTCAAGTCTCAGCTCATGTTATGATTCAACTGCAATTTTAACGCGACGCAGAACGCGTCATTTGGATGCGCAGTCTACACTATGAATTGGCCTATTATTCTTGCATGGTATTTAAATACATTAGATAGATAGGAATTATACTTAAATTAATATTGTATAGTGTAATATAAGTTAAATATTTAATATATATTTACAAGTTAAGATAATCCCCGAGCCGGCGCGAAGCGCCGTGCGAGGGTACTAATTCCGCTAGGATATTTACCCCCGGGTATGTGGAAACACAGTGGAATCCAAAGTCGTCCGCCGCGATGCCATGGACGGTTCAGGGTTTTGTACGTTATACGCATGCGCATTGTTATTCATCAAAAATTATTTTTAATACTCGGTCTATTGGAAAAACATACCGATAAACAGAGTCTTCAAAACAAGATATACGAGAAGGAGTCGAATGGCTGAAAAAAGGAGACTTTTGAAGTGTTTTAAACGGGTAAGTGTCTATTTTTCATATTTTAGTTTGTGAATTTGCAAAAGCGTATGTCACTCTGTGAGGTTATTATAATTATATCGATTAAACCTAAAAGGTATTTTAGCAAGTTTAAATTTGAATTTTGAAGAAACAACTTAATCTAATGTCAAAAACTTCATTTTAAAGATAAATTTAAAAAATATACTGTCAAAAAACAGTTGAAGTTTTCTGAAACTTTTTTGACGTTTTTGTGAAATGTCTAAGGTTAAATTTTACAACAAAAGCTAACAGAGTACGTAATAACATATCTACTTTATATAGTGGGGCAATTCATAATTTTATAGTTAAAAGTACAAATATTTATATTACTCTTTTATCATTTTGTACCAAAAGTAAAAAAAATGTGTGTTGCTATGGTTACAATGATTGACCGAATACGTCATGTTACAATAAATTTTGGGAAGTATAATTCTTGAGTTCGAATAGGCGAGGGGATTCTGCATGAGTGTATTTCTAGTTAAAATCTATAAATCTTAGTTACCGTTGCTACTGTATCAATAGAGACCTTACGATTTAAGGCGGAAACGTGACGACCACGGCTATGAATACAATGAAATTTATAGTATAATTGAAATAATTAAAATTACGGCCATCATTCGATACATATCTAGGCTTGCTTGAGGATGTTTGGCTTTGCCCGTTTTGGCGCGAAAAATATAAACATTTGCAGCCAATGTTGCAGTTTCAGTCTACGCTTTCATAGTATTTTCGCTTGTTGGGTAGTTTTGCTTGTTTTTGTCCTGCAAACCTTTGTAGAAGTCGTGGTTTTTATCTTCCCGTATTTGCCAGCATAAAAGTAGGTCCTAAATTTATTCTAAAATTCGAAAATATATTTATTATTGCTCGCAAACCTTCGGTATAAACCCGTTTTTGTGGACAAGTTTTGCATTAAATTGGTAGGCTTAGCTGAATATTTTAAATTCAATAATTTACAGATAAAAATTAAGCTAAATTTGAGGTAGAACGTTTTAAATTAATTGAAGGAATAATAAATAGTAGTTAAATTATATCTTTTAATACATAAATATTAGTTACTGAGGTACTAGGGATCTCAAGTAACTACCTCCATTCACACACAATAAACTTGAAAAACACTTGGGCATGGATTCTCAACAAAAACAATCCAGCACTCAAAAAGATGACAAGTTAGGCTATTTCCTGTTTAAAGAAGGGTATATTAGCAATGTTCAAGCAAAGCCTAATGTTCCAAACAGTGCAAGTGGAAAATCATTCATACTATATAAAAGCAACAGTGCATGCATCAATGCAGTGAGTTATGCTGTTTATGTTCACCTAAACCAAGTAACTGGTGATGTTGTTCATGGTCGTTGTTCATGTAAAGCAGGCAAGGGAGGTCGATGTAAACATGTTGCTTCTATGTTATCAAATTATTGATTATAAGAAATTAGAACTGTCAGAAGTCCCTGACGTTTTGACATGCACCCAGGTCTTACAACAATGGAATGTACCTCACGGGGAGGTGTCTGATGACACTGTCCTTTTTGAAAATATAGCATTTAAAAAATCATTCTATATAAAATATAATAGTAGTAAGCGAAAACATAGAAATGAACGTATTATTGACTTCAATCCAACACCACCCAATGGAAGTGTAACTCAGAATGACATTAAAACATTGGTAAACAGTTTACAATGTAAAGAAAAGGCTGAATATTTAGAAGTAACTCATGACCAGTTTCTGGAAATTGAGAGAGACACACGGGGACAGGATGCTTGTGATAGGTGGTACAATGAGAGAAAAAACCGCATCACTGCATCAAATTTTGGATTGGTGATGAAAAGGAGAAAATGTATTCACCCAAATCATTACTTAAAACATTAACGAACAGCACAAAGTCAGCATCATGTCCTACACCATGTAAATGGGGAAAACAAAATGAAACTGTGGCATTGAAGCAGTATGTTTCACACAAACAAAACTGTGTAAATGTCTGTGCATTATGTGGTTTTGTTGTCGACAAAACATCACCTTGGTTAGGGGCCAGCCCAGATTTTCTTGTTCATGGTGCAAGTGAAACCAGTTCAGCTATCGGACTTGAACAAATCAAATGCCCATATTCAAACGAGATAATTCTATAGAAAAATTTTTTGCTTTTTAAAGTTGATCAATTGATGGCAAAATTCAGTTAAAAAGGAACCATAATTACTATTACCAAGTGCAAGGCAGCATGGCCACACTTGAGCTTAAGGAGGCTCCCTACAGTTATAGTACAGTTTGAAACACGATCTATATAGATCAGACGTCACACTCGCGTGGAATCTTCGTGACCCGGTAAAATTTTGAAACAAGCCACGGCAAGTTATTTTCGAGACTTATCTGCGAAGAAACCACAACTTTTTCATTATAATCGCAAATCTTTGAAATTCAAACAGTACGTATGTTCTTAACCAGTTTCTAAGCTTTCTTTTAGTATGTTTTTTACTTATTTATGTTCAGTATTATCTTTTATAATGTTCAAAATCTTCGACTTGTTGCAGACTAAAAATGCTAAAATGATATTTTACACTCTTGTCAAAGCACTCTAGAATTGTCGAAGTAATATAATTATTTAAAGCAATCAAGTTTAAAAACTACTGCATACAACCACAGTACAGACAGTTAGGACTTACGAGTTGTCTTATTGTTTGAATGTTTTGAATGGTTTTCATACCGTTTTCAACAATAAAAACAAATTTAAGAGACGTTGGATTAATTCAATGCGAAAACCACAGACAAACCAGACCAGAAAAAAGACCACCAACAAACAATCTTGGGTCCAACAAACCAAGGGTAACGAAAACGAAGAGAATTTTGCTCGAAATTGTACATAATTTCGAAAAAAACAGCCTGTTTTACAGCCAGCGAGTGACTCAAACACGCGCCCGCAAACACTATATCGTGATCGGCAAGCATTACTTTTAGGCTTTTCGCGAGCAGAAAATGGCATTTTGAGGTTCGTTTTTCTCGTTCGTTTCTCCGGTGACCATATCTCAAAATTTGACTACGTATTCAACGTACTAAGTTCTATTAAATCCTTAAATTTAAAAAAAATCGCCAGTGTAGTTTTCGTGAAACTAAATTTTGGCTTTTAAAAAAAAACTACACTGGCGATTTTCAAAAAAATTTCTGAGAAAACTCAGAATCTCATAATAATTTACTTTCTGCAAAAAAAAGAGTAGGTCACCGACCTTATTTTTCCGCTATCATACCTTCTTTGGCTAAAACTACCAAGATAAATGATGACGTCATGTCGCCATGGCAACGTCAAGAGTAAAAAACTTGTGTTGACATTATTGCTTAATATACGAGGAATAAAGGGCTTACGCAAAAATTTGAGTTTTCTAAGCTTATAACCTTTCAAAGAGCTTTCAATTCAAAACACTGATATCAAATGGAAACTGTAGGGAGCCTCCTTAAGTGGTCAGATTTTGTTGTTTACACAAAAAATGACTTGTATGTTGAACGAATTTACTTTGATGAGGAACTTTGGGAGAAAACCATGTTGCCATAGTTAACAGATTTTTATTTTAAGTATCTGTTTTCATAAATAAAATATGAATAAAAACAATAAATTCTCTATTATGTATCGACTAAGAAATTATGGTGTAAATTACTTAAGGTGGCTCCCTACAGTTCTGTAAAATTTTGAGCACTTCAGTAAATCTCGCTTTCAACTAAATTTATATTGGATATACTTACGACAGGGCAAAATGAGCATTTCCAGGAATGTAAAGAGGTATTGGGCTGTCTCTTTATGGACAAACAGGAATGGTGTTAGTGTTGCTATGGCAACAATGCTGTCTTATCTTTTGCGTTTATATTGTCTAATTTCAGATTGAATTGATAATATCTTTTTTCTCCTTCGGTCAATTTTTCTGAAATTGTTTTGGAAGATTAATGGTCCACCAAAGAATAATTATATGTATTTTCATTCCTACTTTTTGGCTTGTGCTTTATATTCTTTACATGTTTGAGGTGAAAAAGGAAGTTTAACAAGCAACACATTAATGTGAAAACGTTTCAAAACATTCAAACAACATGTATTTTTCATATAAAGACAACTCGTATAAAACCGTATAAAACTGTCTGTATTGTAGTTTTATGTTCTAGTTTAGCAGGTCAAACACTAATTGTGAATTGAGTTGAAAGATAGGAGTAACATATTATATTATATTATATTATATTACTTTGGCAGTTCTAGACTTCCTTGAACACAGTATAAAATATAATTTCAGAATCTAATTGAAACTCCTAATTTTGACATGCTAAGGTTTCTCCAGAGTTCACTCGACCCAGTCTTTCGAGCCGAGTTATGTATTGTCGAGATTTCGATCTCGCGTCTGTCCGTTAAGATGTCATAATTCCGGGGGGGCACCGGGGGAGTGAGAAAAATATTGAATAGGCAATTCCAGCTATCGCATTTGACTTGATGCAAATATACGATTTTTACGAACACTTCCCGAAGAAACCAGGTAAGTATGGCTTTATTTCTTTCTGCTAATATCCATCAAGGCGACGAACTGTTTAGCGTTCATTCTAGAGGCAAACAATGTGCTTTTTCTAATATCCATCAAGGCGATGAACTCTTTAGCGTTCATTCTAGAGGCAAACAATGTGCTTTTATGAGTTTATCGGCGTTTCTTACAGCCCGAAATATCCCATTGTCCGCATGGTCGTTTACAACATTTAATAGTGTCTTAATACAAGGAGACAAGATGTACTTAAGAGCTCTGAATAATGGCCTATTTAGTATTAGTCCTAGACCCTGGTGTAGAATTTTTGTCTATAGATAACTTACCAACAATTGTTACTGTTAATAATTCATGTATGAATACATGTAGTACGATGACAAATAGTGGTATAAATCTACCTGTGGAGGTAGCTCAAAATATAAACAATCTACCCGTGGAGGTAGGTCAAAATATAAACAATCTACCCATGGAGGTAGCTCAAAATATAAACAATCTGCCCGTGGAGGTAGCTCAAAATATAAACAATCTACCCGTGGAGGTAGCTCAAAATATAAACAATCTACCTGTGGAGGTAAGTCAAAATATACACAATCTACCCGTGGAGGTAGCTCAAAATATAAACAATCTACCCGTGGAGGTAGCTCAAAATATGGAGCCCATTGAGGCACAAAATAACATTGATCTACCCATTGTGTCAGAAGAACAAATTGGCAAAAATGAAAACCAAATTTGGTTTATGACTTATGGAAAGGAGCTTCAAGGACTTGTTATAACTGATCGGGAAATTGAATTTCCTTACTATGATATTCATACAGCACTTTTGAATATTTTCTTGAATGACAGTCATGGTATTTTAATATTAGAGGGCTATATGATGGCCTTAATAAAGCAAATGAATGATTTCTTTCTCCTTGACTCGCATGCCCGACACTCTAGTGCATGCCTAATCCTAATGGCACTGCTGTTGTCATGAAGTTTATTAATATTCTAGAGTTGAAATTATACCTGTGCAATTAAATAAATATATAGCTTCCAAAAGCAAAACTAAAGGTAAAAATTATAAAGAATATCAGAAAAAGAGGCGTTCAGCAGAAACAGCAAGTGATAAACAAGCTAGGCTTAAAAAAGGTAATGATTATAAAAAGAAAATGCAGTCCGAGGAAACTGACAGTGAGAGACAAAATAGCCTACAAAAAGAAAATGAGTCCAAAAAAAGAAAACGGTCAGAAGAAACTGACAGCAAGAGACGAAATAGACTTGAGAAAGATAGACTGTCTAAAAAGACAGTATATTTACTCATGCACTAATAGTTAAGTATGATCACTATGCTATGATTTACTGTTCACAGACATAAACCTTTGTGGCTTTGTTGGGCCCCTGTGTTGTTATATGACTGTCTTTTTCCCGTGACTTCCAGCTAAATCTTTTTCCCCGTTAGGAAATAACTTCCAGATTCATTAGATTTTTTCACGCCGAAGTTTTGTCTACATTTATACAGTGCCAAATTTGCAATTGCCAAAATTTGTTATTGCGCCACGCGAACATAACATAATTATTTAGTATTTTAATACTACAAAACATGCTTAGGCAGCACTTTCCTTGCGATAGTAACTACTAGTAGTGATAGTCAATGCAACCAGTCGAAGATTTTGTACATTATAAAAGAATATACGGAACGTATATAGGTAAAAAACACACTAAAAGAAAGCTTAGAAACTGGTTAAAAATATACATACTGTTTAAATTTCAAAGGTTTACGATTATAATGAAAAGTTTGTGGTTTCTTCGCAGATAAATTAAAAGTTTCCGAAAATATAAACTTCCCGCGGCTTGCTTCAAACATTTTTGCCGGGTCACGAATATTCCACGCGTGGGACGCGATCATCACGTCTGATCTATATAGATCAGATTTCAAACTGTACTATAACTGTAGGGAGCCACCTTAAACTGGCATAAGTTGTTATTTTCCAACTAAATCATCACTGAAAAAGAATGCCTACTAATTAGGCTACTAACACACTTAAATCATATTAACATCAAGCAGTGTTAACAATGCTTGAAAACGTGAAATTTCTTCAATTAATTTACTAATAATTAAGTTACTGTTCATGTGTCTGTTCAACAATTAATGGAGGTAAGAATAACGTTAAATATGTGCAAATAGCCAAAATTTTATCAAGGTCTTTTGCAATTGTTATGGGAATAACTTGGTGTAAAATTATATAGTTTTTTATTCTCGCAATAGCTCTCTCTATGAGGGATGAACTCTTACGGAGGCAATTTTTCTTGTTTTCAGTTCCTCTTCCAGGGATAACTGATCTTTGCCATCCAAAAAAGGTGGGATATTTAATGTAACCCCATTAGGAAGATCACTCTCAATATCAAAGCCTCTATCTGCCATGATTTGATCATCATTTTCCAAGAGATCCAGGATTCTTGGAGGATCCAAATTGGGAGGGCCCGTAATCTCTGATGTAAAAATGCAACCCAAGTTCTCCAAATACGCGAGACATGTGATGTGGATAACCCAAATCTGTGAGCCACATCCTCTAACAACAACCCACATCGCATTCGGGTTAGCACCATAAACAATTCTTGCTCAGGGGATAGTGATCTAGGCTTTGTCTGGTTTGCAGAACTTGTTTGACAAGTATTAGAGCCATAGTGTATCAAATATTTACATGCTGGTGAAAGATAATCGAAGAAGGCACTAAAAGTCGTATAGTCAGGAAATCCAGTATAGAACTTGAAATCGAGGTCACTCCCAATAAACATTTTGAGCTGAAATGAACATTTTTTCTGCTGCGTCAATTCTTTTTTGAAGGTCATTACACTGTGATTTTAGATTGTCTAACTCATTTTTCATTTTGGTTTCATTTGAACTGGGGGCATAAGTTTCAGTCACGTCTACTTCTTTGCTGTTAGGTACATTTTCATCAACATTTATAGTGCATGCTTTATCTTCAAATGCAGTGGTGGTTAAAATTTCTGGTCTAAAACGTTTTCTTCGAGCCTTTACATTCTTATGCACTGTTAACTCTGTGGGCAAATTATTCAAATATGTATTTTTCCACCTGGAAAGTGACTTGAACAGACTCTTGAATTTGGACCAATGTTTTTCAGCCCTTCTGTTTTGACAAGTTTAACAATTTTTTTTGTAATGCATCATCCTTTGGTATTTTGGGAAATGAAAGTTCTGGGTTTTTCTTGTTGTTATTTGTACAGTGTGGAACACAGCAGTTAATCCCTCCACATTTGACTTTTTCTTTGCATGCAATATAGAAGAAAACATGAGCACATCAAGTGTCTACATTCTTTGAGGTGCTAGGCTCATCTCCCATTTTGCCAGAATATTTTAAATTAAACCTCGGTAACTAATATTTATGAATATTAAAATATATAATTTAACTACTATTTATTATTCCTTCAATTAATTTAAAACGTTCTACCTCAAATTTAGCTAAATTTTTATCTATAAATTATTGAATTTAAAATATTCAGCTAAGCCTACCAATTTAATACAAAACTTGTCCACAAAAACGGGTTTATACCGAAGGTTTGCGAGCAATAATAAATATATATTAGAATTTTAGAATAAATATTTAGGACCTACTTTTATGCTGGCAAATACGGGAAGATAAAAACCACGAGTTCTACAAAGGTTTGCGGGACAAAAACAAGCAAAACTACCCAACAAGCGAAAATATTATGAAAGCGTAGACTGAAACTGCAACATTGGCTGCAAATGTTTATATTTTTCGCGCCAAAACGGGCAAAGCCACACAGCCTCAAGCAAGCCTAGATATGTATCGAATGATGGCCGAAAAGTTAAAAGCGCATGCCATGTTCAATGAACAAAGAATGAACGAAGAAATGTGGAAACGAGTCTAAAATTGGTCATACTGAAAGACACAAAACAGGGGATTATCTACATATCAAAATAGACTTTTGATCGCTTCACAATAAGATAACTCACCGCTTGAAAGTACAAGGAACCTAGATTCGAACGCCATTTTCGTCAAATAAACTGCTCGCTCCTTGCTGATTGAAAGGCCGTTTTTTATCGCTAAAATAATCCTTGATCTCTTTGTCATTCCGCCTATTTATTGCTATAGGAGTTGTATTTCTCCTGAGACACCGTTAGTATCTCTTTAGTTAAGTAAAAAGGGCTAAAAATCGGTAAAATTTCCTTCAGAACAAAATTGCTCCTGGACACTTCGCCATGACAACTAAAATTGATTTTGATAATCAACTACCGTCATGCATTGCGCGCGTGCTGATAAAAGGGGAAAGGCCTATTCCGCTCGCTCTTACTGAAGGTACACGAGGCAAATGCGATTGGATGTTCTGATCCATTTGGCATAATATGCGAGATTACCGCGCCAATTCCATAGTTGCTTGCGTCCGTGTCTAACTTAAGCGACAAATCGGCTCGAAAATGAGTGAAAACTGGCGCTGCGCTTAGCTTTTTCTTAAGCTCGCAAAAAGCGTCATTTTCTTTTGGCGTTCATTTCCATTTGACATTATGTCGCAGCAACTCATTTAGCGGGTGAACTACAGTCGAGTAATTACTTACAAATTTCGCGTAATAATTTACCATGCCAAGGAAAGATCTTACTTGCTGTTGATTTTCTGGCGCAGGTGCGTTCTTAATCGCCTCAACTTTCATTTCAATTGCATGCAAGCCATGCATATCTACGCGGTAACCTAAATACTCCACAGACGGCTTCATGAATCGGCATTTCTCCATTTTGAGTCTCAAACCTGCTTGTTTCAAGCATTCTAACACTTCGTTTAAGTGTCTTAAATTATCCTGATCATTCTTGCCTGACACTAATATGTCATCTACTCTACAAACTACCATGGGTTGCCTTAGACTGGGTCTATACAAGCCTTTGTGGGTGTTGATCGTGACATACTCTCTATACTTTTCATCAAGAAGTATTTGTTGATACGCTCGCGCCAAATCTAACTTGGTAAACTTCTCTCCCTCGCTTAATTCTACGAATAACTGCTCTGGACCCCCAGGTTTTCTAAACGGGTTAACTCTTGCTCTATGCCCTCTTTTAAAGCATGTGGTACAGATCTAGGCTTGCAAAACTTAGGATTACAATTAGGTTTAACATACAATTTAGCATTTGTGTCTTTCATTGTTCCTAATTCGTCCTTAAATACTTCATTGTGACTATTTAATACCTGATCAAGGTCATTAGTGACCTTCTTAATTGTTCCCCAGTTCAGTTTAATAGTCTTCAGCCAATTGCGCCTAGCAGCATCGGTCCTCTGCCTTCGACAATCTGGATTGGTAGCTTGGATAATTGATTGTTGCACTCTACGTTGACTTGAAGCTGGCCCATGACATTCAAGTTTTCTCCACTGTAAGTCTTGAGTTGCACACTCGAAGGTTGAAGCTGATAATGGGAGAATTTTTCCTTCCATGTTGCCTCCGACATAACTGATACTGACGCTCTGGTATCCAGTTCCATGGCCACTTTTGTTACGTTGATTTGGACTGGAATTACGATGGACGGTTCGGGGTTGCTTTCGTGAACATGAAATAATCCACCAAATTAAAATCTGTTGTTTCTTCAGTCTCGTTGTTAACATAACGCACTGGATGTCGGTCGTTATCACTCCGAGGTTTACCGTTCGCCTTTTTCTTTCTACACACTTTCTCGGTGTGCCCCTGTTTCTTGCAGAATCGACAGTTCTGATCTTTAAATCGACAGCACTGCGGCGAATGATTCTCACCACATCGGAAGCATGGCTTAGTGCTGTGCTTGTTTGTTCGCTGCCGGTTGTGCCTTGGTTGTCGATGTTTCCCCTCTTCAATCTTGTGGACTGTGCTGGAAGTTGCTTCACCTCGAAGCGCGTTGGCTTGTTTGTCCGCGGATTCCATGGCGTGCGCATTATCGACGACAAGTTTCCACGTTTAATCCTTCTCGGTCAACAGCTTTTTCTGAAGGGCTCGGTTTTCCAGGCCACAAACAAAACGATCTCGTAACGCTTGTTCAAGGAAAGCTTCGAACTTGCATCGCTTTGCGTATTTCTTTAGCGCTGTATTTCTTTGACTTCGCATGTGGAAATGAAATCTCTCTGCGATTAAGAGAGGTGCAGGATTAAAATGCTTACCGAGTGTTTCAACTAACTCTTTGTGTTTGAAATCCGCGGGTTTTCCAGGCGCTACTAAATTTCTCAGCAACTTGTACGACTGCCTATGATCGTGAGAAACACGGAGACTACTTTCTTCTCGCCTTCGATGTCGTTTGCCAGAAGGTAATGCTCAAACCTCTCAGCATACTGTACGTCTCCCAGTTTTCGATTTCTTTGTTGAAGGGTTCAATGTGACCATTGGTACTATTCGCCATTCTTAAATCACCGGAATCCTCGTCGCCAATGTTGAGTTTATCACTCACCAACGTTCTACTATTCAGAACAGACTAACACGGAGTCGTACAGTCAATATGTATTTTCATTCACAGATACATACCCTGTAAGTACATCTAATCTAATAACTATGATACATGGATATATATATTGTATATGACAACTCACAGGATACTCGTAAATCGGATCCATTATCTGATTATGGGTGTGTACAGGATAGAGCTTAAGGTCTGCTGATCTGGGACATCAGCCAGTTGGACTCTAACATGCATGTCTATCTTTAGACCACTGATAACATAACAATTGACATGACATGAACACTACAGGATTGGGGTTGCGTTTAGGTTTATGATTGGGGTATGTTTAGGGTTAGGGCTAGTGTTCGGGTTAGGATTCGTGTAACAGTTAGTTAGGGTTCGGGTTAGGGTTAGGATTACGGTTCGGGGTACGGTTCCGGGTACGGTTCGGGTTAGGATTTGGGTTCGGGTTAGGGTTGGGTTAGGGTTGGGTTAGGATTCAGGTTCGGTTTAGGGTGAGGGTTGGGTTAGGTTAGGGGTAGGGTCCGGGTTAGTGTTAATTAGTGTTAGGGTTAGGGTTAGGATTAGAGTAAGGGTTAGATAGATAGATAGATTGTGAAGATAGATTGTTTAATAGGAAAACCATCTTACAGCTATACAACTGAATTGAAAAATATTTTAAATTTACAGTCTAGTGGATATTATTAATATGTAAAAATCCATGTAAATAGATATGGGATTTAATGATTTAATGATTTAATAAGATTCGACTACTATTTAAATAGAACATATAGAGCCAGGGAATTCGCCACAGGTTTCCCCAATTACGGCGATCCCAAATAAACATGAATTAAATTACTGTACAAACTGCAACTTAACAAGCTGAACTAATAACGAAGATCTATACAGTCCATGTTCAAATAATATATGACTAACAACAACTTATAACATTGTTAAGCGGTCTGGCCCTTTTGCACTTTACACACACTGATTTGCAGGTGCGCGGATCGTCACATTTGAAAGTTTTGGATAGTGCATGTTTGTAATACAGTTTAAGACCTGATTTAAAAGACAGCAAACCTATATCTCTAGTACGCAAGTTACTATTTAATATGTTCCACGTTTTGCAAGTTCTTATAAAATATGAGGTCTGGAAAGTTACGATTTTCAAACAAGGTATTACAAATCCAATCAGGTTCGCGTTTGATTCACTTCTTGTAATTCCTGATCCAGCCATGATCGGTAGAGCACGTTCGTCAATGTATGTAAGATTGTTAATGATCTTGTAGAGGAAAACCAAATTCAAGTACTCGTGCCAATATGAGACAGGTAATATGTCAAGCTGAAGGAGTCTTGTCTTGTATGAGATGTCTGTGATAAACCCAAGATTCAGTATGTATTTGGTTGCTCGTCTCTGCACTTTGTCGACGTCCTCGATAAGTTTCACAGACTGTGGACACCATGGACAGACTGTGGGTAGCATGGGAGAAGTTATTTCGCACAAGTTGTAGATACAGAAGCCTTCTCGCGTTGGTGTCCGTTATCTCCAAGGTGCAACGTCGAATTAACCCGAGCGTTTTGTTGACTTTTGATCGAACTTTGTTGATCTGAACAATCCATAATAGCTTAGAACTGATGGTGATGCCCAGATCAGACTGTACATCAGAAGACGATAGTTGGTGATCGCCAAGAGCAAATGGGTAAATTAAGGGAGACTTCCTTCTCGTGATAGACAACACTTACACTTCGATTTGTTAAAGCTCAACAGGTTCTCATTTGAACAACAATGGAGAGGATTTTCATTGTGTGGAACTAGGTCATATAATCGGTCTCTAGGATTTGATATCACTTTATTAAAGAAATCATCATATAGTTTTTGTCTACACTCATAAAATTCCTGCCTGTTCCAGTAGTTTCCAGTGCTCGATCGTACCCGTAGATAATCTTCATTGCCCGCTTTTTCGTTTGTTCTAAGGAGATATTCAAATACTCTGGAGATTATAATGGAATATCTGACATGCGTAGAGGAGGACTGAACGAGTACACGAAATATAAACCTTGATTAGATCCTCTGGAGCTACCTTGGCACGCATTCCATTTTAAATCTCTTTTAATTGTAACACCAAGAAAGTTAAGAGAATCGACTGTCTCTATAATGTGTGTATCGATACGCAGCTCTTCATTCCAGTTATTCCTTGCACTTTTTAGGCTGGAGTTAAAATCTATTATCATGCGACCACACCACTACCTCGTCCACAAGGGACACTTCGGTACTAGGCAAACCTTTCGGGATGATTTCATAAGCTGTGATGTCATCAACGTACTTAAATGTACCATTATATAACGCAATCTGAAGATCTTCAATCATAATTAAAAATAACCACGGGCCGAGTTTTGTTCCTTGCGGAACACCAACCTGTACTGATCTCCATTCTGAGTAACAATTCTCTGCTGACTTGACTCTTTGACATCTATTACTTAAAATGTCGCAGATCCAGTTCACGACATGAGGATTAACACCTTAATTTGACAGTTTGAAAATGAGAATGTTATGGTCGTTTAGGTCAAAAGCTTTTTTTGTAATCAAATGCTAATACTATCACATCCCTACCAGTGTTGTCAGTGGCTTTTGACCAGTTATGAATCAGGTTAATGAGGAAATGATCGATTGATGAATCAGGAATACTGCCGTATTGGTCACGTCCTATATTCCTGAGGACGGCTGGCTTGACATGATCTCTTACCACGTAGTCTTCGCTAATCTTGCAAACTGTGGCCGTTAAAGATATAGGACGTAGGTCTTTATTAATATCACTGATTGATGGATTCTTAGGTATAGGTGTGACATTAGCGCACTTCCAAATGTGGGGAAGGCGTTTCTTCATTAAGGATGAGTTTATCATCTTGCATACTGGTGCAGCCAAGATGAACGCAAAATCTTTAAGCATCCAATTAGGAATATTGTTTGGACCGCAGGCATTAGATGCATCGATTAAGGTGAGTTGTCTGTCGACCTCGTCCAATAGACGGCCGGCCAAGGATCTGAAATGTTACTGTTGATGGCATTTCGTGTTATAAGCAGGCAACCGCGCTAAATCGCTTCGAATAGTGTTCATTTAAAAGGTTTGGGGGGTTGCCATTCGGGAATTTAATATAAAAAATGAGCTTTTTAGAAAGAATACTTCGACTTTGATGTACTGCTTTGACGATGGATGGAATTTTGGCGGAGTTGTGAAATAAGTCGTAATGTCTTACGATGATTGGCTAATATTTTTTGTCTCCAATAAGAGGAGCGACGTGTCGGACGTCATAATTCGCATCGGCCACAATGCCAAAATTTCACATGGCGCGGATATGCCTAAATTTCATCACAACACCTCAAATAAAGGCTCGTATAAGGTAAATTTGTAAAGTTTCATATATTTTTTGGATCTGGCAGCTGCGGTAATGTCCCTACTATTAAGTGCTATAGTTGCTTTCGGTAATTTGCAGATACAACAAGCTACAGTTATTTTTTAAAGACAAGCGGATCTTGCGTGTTGATCTTTAATATATTAACATTATTAGAGTCCGAGCTTGCGACCAAACTGAATTATCGTAAATTATGAATTATTGAATAAATGACTCCATTTTAAACATAAGAATTTAACTTTGGAAAGATGAATGTGTGTTTATTCCTACGTTTTTTATTTTATCCTGATTTCGTTTCATAATGTTTATAGTGTTCCGCATTTGTTTACGCTTTACATACGTGTATCGAAGCTAATACGAGAAGTATTTTCAGACAATCTATCATTGAGAGGTTGGCTTTCTCGAGCAATAATTTGATTCTTATGAATTATTTTTGATTTCCTAATCCAAACAGAGAAGTAGTTATCTTCAGTACAATTGAGAGAAGCTTTTTTACAGACAATCTATGAATCGTTGCCCACAATTGCGTTGGCAGCAGAGGACTTTTCACAGCGACCAGCTTGAACAACAAACAGAAGTATTCTCTTCGATAGCGTTTATATTAGTCTTGATATATATTTCAGTTTTGTCCGTAAGATTGCTGCTTTGTCTTTGTGGTTGAACATATCGTTCTTCAGAGAGCTGCATCTAGCTTGCAGGATTGTCTCTTGCTTGGATTCTCAACAATTGGCCAATGCGAGGAACATAATTAACATATTGATGTTCTGGATTCTGCCTTTCAGGACTCTTCCTTTATGCTTTCCAGTATAAGTTCCACTTTAGCATAATATTTAGATAAGCTTCATAGATAGGACGGTTTATTTGTCTACGTGTAGATGGTTACCTAGTACTTGTAGGAATGAGATCCAATGTGCCCAGAACTCCCTCATGTTTTTTTTGTAGTCTATATAGCATGCATGATGCCACTTTATATTTGTACCATTTTGGTTATTGCTAATTACACTAAGTACCCTATCAATAATGCTACTTAATGTAACGTCGTTGTATTTTTTTCTCTCGATCGCAGTGGACCACTTTGCTTCTTCCATCTGCCGAAGAACAACGCAGATCGCTGGCATTTCCAGTTTGGCAAAACAAACAAGCAGGGACGCCGGAGCGATAGTAGGGCAGGGGGGGGCAATGCGAACGTAAGGGCAGTCGAAATTTTTTTTCGCTGCCACGCCCTTTAATTCGATGGGATTTTGATGATTTTCAAATTTCAACTCATTTAATTGTTATTTCTATGTACAAATATAGATCTAAAGAAGTACGGAACGAAAACAATAGCTTTCCATTATGCACTGATCGTCTAATTTACAGCTGTATTCTCTCTTCTTTGCCAGTATTATTATTGTTTCATTTATATTATTATAAGGGCACTTTTGCCCCCCTTAGGAAAGGGCAGGAGGGGTGCTTGCACCCCCGCGCTCCCCTCTCCGGCGTCCCTGCAAACAAGCATCTAAAGACTCCTTCTTTTGTAAAACCGTAACAGGGACTATATTCGGAGGTTTACGTTTCGAACCCGATGGCATTAATTTTGTAATTATTTATTTTAGCAGCTTTTTTGTTCAACTAAGAACACTTTAAAATAAATATAATCCTGTAGAATCGACAATCTCAATCTGTCAACACCCCAACCCAAGTCCCAACATAAACCTGTCAACACCCACTCAAAAACGAAAAAAACATATATAACTTACATTATTGTAATAATGAATAGCAACAATAAAATTTTAAATATTATACAAACTTTGTGTTGTTTTCCTTGTGGATCGTTCCAAAATATCGCTTGATTTCGCTAAATATTTAGATCGTAGGAATGTGCATGCAATGTGCCAGGGGGAATGTGTTGATTTACGCGTTCTCATTGGCTGGGTTAATATAACCAGGCCAATCACAAGAAAGAGGCATAACGAAGTACACTGTAGCAGAGAAACGATATCCTTTGTTGGTTTGGACATCCCACACAACTTTTTGCATTCCGACCCCCATTTCTTGGGATCATTATTTTTAGTGTTTTACCCTTGCTTGATAGTATTTGGCTTTACACGACTTCCGTTCTCTGTTGACGCGGTTGCGATAGTACCTAAACATAATAGGGCGTTTTTTGAGAAATGGCTTGTCGACGTTTCTGAATTAAGTATTTTAAATGCCCCGTTACGTTAACCATGGAGCGTCGTGAGTATGAATTTTTACGGTTCTTGAACGCATTATCGTGCCTAGTCCAATATGAACAATGTCGTTAAAAAAACTGGCATTTTTCTTCGGTGCTTTCTAGTGTATCCATAATGGACCAATCAATAGAGTTCAAGTATCTTGCAAGTGCCTGCTCAGAAATTAAGCGCGCGTCTCTAACTGTAACCTTTTTGAATGGTTTCGCACGAATGGGGGGCTGGTATAGGACTCCAGCAATTAAACACGAAAAACCGCGGGGGAGGCGGTGGTCGTTACTTTTATATTGATATAGCCTTTCAAATTTGATAGAATCTCGAATCTCCCGTCCATATTAATTTTATGGCGGGAAGTCTTATACCAGAGGTAAAGGATTTGGGTATGCTCCTGGATTCTCATCTTACGTATGATAAACACATACAAGCATTGTCATCATCGTGTATTTCAAAATTGGGTCAGATTGGTCGGGTGAAACACAACTTTGATCAGTTAACACTAGCTACAATCATTGACACATTAGTCATGAGCAAAATTAACTATTGTTCAACAGAATGGTCTAATACATCAGACAGCAATATTAAAAAGATCCAATTAATCCAAAATTGTGCAGCCCGATGGATCACTTAGAGGGACTAAGATATGGAATGGTCTAGATACAGAGCTGAAATCAATTAGTGATTTAAACAATTTTAAGACGAGACTTAAGACAATTCTTATTGAAAAGCGATAATTTTTAATTGCTTTCAACTCATAAAATATAATATAAAGTATACTTTTTAGTTTATGTAATAATTTGTATAAATTAATCATTAATGATAAGATTGTTGTAAATATAGTTGATAATTTATAATTTATTTTTATAACATATGTAAATTGTCATTGAAAAGCCCTTTTTAGGGAATGTCATTTAATAAATTCAAATTCAAATATAGAGGGCAACTCCACCGTGTTGGGCATACATCCTGTCTTTCCGTAGTAAAGTGTAATTTTGTGCTATCATCGATCACGTTTTTAAGCCACGTTTCCGCAAGACAGCAGATATCAACTATATTTTGGAAAGTAATAAGCGGATTCGGGTTACAGTTAGTTAGGGTTCGGGTTAGGGTTAGGATTACGGTTCGGGGTACGGTTCCGGGTACGGTTCGGGTTAGGATTTGGGTTCGGGTTAGGGTTGGGTTAGGGTTGGGTTAGGATTCAGGTTCGGTTTAGGGTGAGGGTTGGGTTAGGTTAGGGGTAGGGTCCGGGTTAGTGTTAATTAGTGTTAGGGTTAGGGTTAGGATTAGAGTAAGGGTTAGATAGATAGATAGATTGTGAAGATAGATTGTTTAATAGGAAAACCTTCTTACAGCTATACAACTGAATTGAAAAATATTTTAAATTTACAGTCTTGTGGATATTATTAATATGTAAAAATCCATGTAAATAGATATGGGATTTAATGATTTAATGATTTAATAAGATTCGACTACTATTTAAATAGAACATATAGAGCCAGGGAATTCGCCACAGGTTTCCCCAATTACGGCGATCCCAAATAAAAATGAATTAAATTACTGTACAAAACAAATTTTCAATGCAACTTAACAAGCTGAACTAAAAACGAAGATCTATACAGTCCATGTTCAAATAATATATGACTAACAACAACTTATAACATTGTTAAGCGGTCTGACCCTTTTGCACTTTACACACACTGATTTGCAGGTGTGCGGATCGTCACATTTGAAAGTTTTGGATAGTGCATGTTTGTAATACAGTTTAAGACCTGATTTAAAAGACAGCAAACCTATATCTCTAGTACGCAAGTTACTATTTAATATGTTCCACGTTTTGCAAGTTCTTATAAAATATGAGGTCTGGAAAGTTACGATTTTCAAACAAGGTATTACAAATCCAATCAGGTTCGCGTTTGATTCACTTCTTGTCATTCCTGATCCAGCCATGATCGGTAGAGCACGTTCGTCAATGTATGTAAGATTGTTAATGATCTTGTAGAGGAAAACCAAATCCAAGTACTCGTGCCAATATGAGACAGGTAATATGTCAAGCTGAAGGAGTCTTGTCTTGTATGAGATGTCTGTGATAAACCCAAGATTCAGTATGTATTTGGTTGCTCGTCTCTGCACTTTGTCGACGTCCTCGATAAGTTTCACAGACTGTGGACACCAGGCTTGGGTTGCATGGGAGAAGTTACTTCGCACAAGTTGTAGATACAGAAGCCTTCTCGCGTTGGTGTCCGTTATCTCCAAGGTGCAACGTCGAATTAACCCGAGCGTTTTGTTGGCTTTTGATCGAACTTTGTTGATCTGAACATTCCATAATAGCTTAGAACTGATGGTGATGCCCAGATCAGACTGTACATCAGAAGACGATAGTTGGTGATCGCCAAGAGCAAATGGGTAAATTAAGGGAGACTTCCTTCTCGTGATAGACAACACTTACACTTCGATTTGTTAAAGCTCAACAGGTTCTTATTTGACCAACAATGGAGAGTATTTTCATTGTGTGGAACTAGGTCATATGATCGGTCTCTAGGATTTGATATCACTTTATTAAAGAAATCATCATATAGTTTTTGTCTACACTCATAAAATTCTGCCTGTTCCAGTAGTTTCCAGTGCTCGATCGTACCCGTAGATAATCTTCATTGCCCGCTTTTTCGTTTGTTCTAAGGAGATGTTCAAATACTCTGGAGATTATAATGGAATATCTGACATGCGTAGAGGAGGACTGAACGAGTACACGAAATATAAACCTTGATTAGATCCTCTGGAGCTACCTTGGCACGCATTCCATTTTAAATCTCTTTTAATTGTAACACCAAGAAAGTTAAGAGAATCGACTGTCTCTATAATGTGTGTATCGATACGCAGCTCTTCATTCCAGTTATTCCTTGCACTTTTTAGGGTGGAGTTAAAATCTATTATCATGCGACCACACCACTACCTCGTCCACAAGCGACATTTCGGTACTAGGCAAACCCTTCGGGATGATTTCATAAGCTGTGATGTCATCAACGTACTTAAATGTACCATTATATAACGCAATCTGAAGATCTTCAATCATAATTAAAAATAACCACGGGCCGAGTTTTGTTCCTTGCGGAACACCAACCTGTACTGATCTCCATTCTGAGTAACAATTCTCTGCTGACTTGACTCTTTGACATCTATTACTTAAAATGTCGCAGATCCAGTTCACGACATGAGGATTAACACCTTAATTTGACAGTTTGAAAATGAGAATGTTATGGTCGTTTAGGTCAAAAGCTTTTTTTGTAATCAAATGCTAATACTATCACATCCCTACCAGTGTTGTCAGTGGCTTTTGACCAGTTATGAATCAGGTTAATGAGGAAATGATCGATTGATGAATCAGGAATACTGCCGTATTGGTCACGTCCTATATTCCTGAGGACGGCTGGCTTGACATGATCTCTTACCACGTAGTCTTCGCTAATCTTGCAAACTGTGGCCGTTAAAGATATAGGACGTAGGTCTTTATTAATATCACTGATTGATGGATTCTTAGGTATAGGTGTGACATTAGCGCACTTCCAAATGTGGGGAAGGCGTTTCTTCATTAAGGATGAGTTTATCATCTTGCATACTGGTGCAGCCAAGATGAACGCAAAATCTTTAAGCATCCAATTAGGAATATTGTTTGGACCGCAGGCATTAGATGCATCGATTAAGACGAGTTGTCTGTCGACCTCGTCCAATAGACGGCCGGCCAAGGATCTGAAATGTTACTGTTGATGGCATTTCGTGTTATAAGCAGGCAACCGCGCTAAATCGCTTCGAATAGTGTTCATTTAGAAGGTTTGGGGGGTTGCCATTCGGGAATTTAATATAAAAAAATGAGCTTTTTAGAAAGAATACTTCGACTTTGATGTACTGCTTTGACGATGGATGGAATTTTGGCGGAGTTGTGAAATAAGTCGTAATGTCTTACGATGATTGGCTAATATTTTTTGTTATCCAATATGAGCAAGCGACGTGTCGGACGTCATAATTCGCATCGGCCACAATGCCAAAATTTCACATGGCGCGGATATGCCTAAATTTCATCACAACACCTCAAATAAAGGCTCGTATAAGGTAAATTTGTAAAGTTTCATATATTTTTTGGATCTGGCAGCTGCGGTAATGTCCCTACTATTAAGTGCTATAGTTGCTTTCGGTAGTTTGCAGATACAACAAGCTACAGTTATTTTTAAAGACAAGCGGATCTTGCGTGTTGATCTTTAATATATTAACATTATTAGAGTCCGAGCTTGCGACCAAACTGAATTATCGTAAATTATGAATTATTGAATAAATGACTCCATTTTAAATATAAGAATTTAACTTTGGAAAGATGAATGTGTGTTTATTCCTACGTTTTATATTTTATCCTGATTTCGTTTCATAATGTTTATAGTGTTCCGCATTTGTTTACGCTTTACATACGTGTATCGAAGCTAATACGAGAAGTATTTTCAGACAATCTATCATTGAGAGGTTGGCTTTCTCGAGCAATAATTTGATTCTTATGAATTATTTTTGATTTCCTAATCCAAACAGAGAAGTAGTTATCTTCAGTACAATTGAGAGAAGCTTTTTTACAGACAATCTATGAATCGTTGCCCACAATTGCGTTGGCAGCAGAGGACTTTTCACAGCGACCAGCTTGAACAACAAACAGAAGTATTCTCTTCGATAGCGTTTATATTAGTCTTGATATATATTTCAGTTTTGTCCGTAAGATTGCTGCTTTGTCTTTGTGGTTGAACATATCGTTCTTCAGAGAGCTGCATCTAGCTTGCAGGATTGTCTCTTGCTTGGATTCTCAACAATTGGCCAATGCGAGGAACATAATTAACATATTGATGTTCTGGATTCTGCCTTTCAGGACTCTTCCTTTATGCTTTCCAGTATAAGTTCCACTTTAGCATAATATTTAGATAAGCTTCATAGATAGGACGGTTTATTTGTCTACGTGTAGATGGTTGCCTAGTACTTGTAGGAATGAGATCCAATGTGCCCAGAACTCCCTCATGTTTTTTTTTGTAGTCTATATAGCAATGCATGATGCCACTTTATATTTGTACCATTTTGGTTATTGCTAATTACACTAAGTACCCTATCAATAATGCTACTTAATGTAACGTCGTTGTATTTTTTTCTCTCGATCGCAGTGGACCACTTTGCTCCTTCCATCTGCCGAAGAACAACGCAGATCGCTGGCATTTCCAGTTTGGCAAAACAAACAAGCAGGGACGCCGGAGCGATAGTAGGGCAGGGGGGGGGGGGGGCAAAGCGAACGTAAGGGCAGTCGAAATTTTTTTTCGCTGCCACGCCCTTTAATTCGATGGGATTTTGATGATTTTCAAATTTCAACTCATTTAATTGTTATTTCTATGTACAAATATAGATCTAAAGAAGTACGGAACGAAAACAATAGCTTTCCATTATGCACTGATCGTCTAATTTACAGCTGTATTCTCTCTTCTTTGCCAGTATTATTATTGTTTCATTTATATTATTATAAGGGCACTTTTGCCCCCCTTAGGAAAGGGCAGGAGGGGTGCTTGCACCCCCGCGCCCCCCTCTCCGGCGTCCCTGCAAACAAGCATCTAAAGACTCCTTCTTTTGTAAAACCGTAACAGGGACTATATTCGGAGGTTTACGTTTCGAACCCGATGGCATTAATTTTGTAATTATTTATTTTAGCAGCTTTTTTGTTCAACTAAGAACACTTTAAAATAAATATAATCCTGTCGAATCGACAATCTCAATCTGTCAACACCCCAACCCAAGTCCCAACATAAACCTGCCTACACCCACTCAAAAACGAAAAAAACATATATAACTTACATTATTGTAATAATGAATAGCAACAATAAAATTTTAAATATTATACAAACTTTGTGTTGTTTTCCTTGTGGATCGTTTCAAAATATCGCTTGATTTCGCTAAATATTTAGATCGTAGGAATGTGCATGCAATGTGCCAGGGGGAATGTGTTGATTTACGCGTTCTCATTGGCTGGGTTAATATAACCAGGCCAATCACAAGAAAGAGGCATAACGAAGTAGCAGAGAAACGATATCCTTTGTTGGTTTGGACATCCCACACAACTTTTTGCATTCCGACCCCCATTTCTTGGGATCATTATTTTTAGTGTTTTACCCTTGCTTGATAGTATTTGGCTTTACACGACTTCCGTTCTCTGTTGACGCGGTTGCGATAGTACCTAAACATAATAGGGCGTTTTTTGAGAAAGGGCTTGTCGACGTTTCTGAATTAAGTATTTTAAATGCCCCGTTACGTTAACCATGGAGCGTCGTGAGTATGAATTTTTACGGTTCTTGAACGCATTATCGTGCCTAGTCCAATATGAACAATGTCGTTAAAAAACTGGCATTTTTCTTCGGTGCTTTCTAGTGTATCCATAATGGACCAATCAATAGAGTTCAAGTATCTTGCAAGTGCCTGCTCAGAAATTAAGCGCGCGTCTCTAACTGTAACCTTTTTGAATGGTTTCGCACGAATGGGGGGCTGGTATAGGACTCCAGTAATTAAACACGAAAAACCGCGGGGGAGGCGGTGGTCGTTACTTTTATATTGATATAGCCTTTCAAATTTGATAGAATCTCGAATCTCCCGTCCATATTAATTTTATGGGGGGAAATCTTATACCAGTGACAGAGGTAAAGGATTTGGGTATGCTCCTGGATTCTCATCTTACGTATGATAAACACATACAAGCATTGTCATCATCGTGTATTTCAAAATTGGGTCAGATTGGTCGGGTGAAACACAACTTTGATCAGTTAACACTAGCTACAATCATTGACACATTAGTCATGAGCAAAATTAACTATTGTTCAACAGAATGGTCTAATACATCAGACAGCAATATTAAAAAGATCCAATTAATCCAAAATTGTGCAGCCCGATTGATCACAGGGGTGCATAAGTATGATCATATATCTCCGACATTAAATGCGTTAGGATGGTTGCCAATCAAAGAACATCTATTATACAGAGATGCGTTATTAGCATTTAAATGCATGAATGACAAAGCTCCACGGTACTTATCTGATATTTTTGAACAACGTAACAGAATTCATAACCGTCTGATTATAATTATTTTTGCACCAATCGATGTGAGAAGAGCGCTTCCAGTTTGACTTCTCTTCTAGTTTCACTCGTACTGCATGTTTCATTGGGATTTCATATGTGGTGACGCTGGACAATAAAGGATGGCCTCACTGGACCTCTATTGGATGGGACCAGTTTAGAACCGATAGAGGTATATATCTCGTATACAGTTAATAAAGTTAGTTTACATATACCAATACACGATTTCTTATATAATAGTATCAATTTGTTTTCCACGCTTGCCTACTAACAAGCGTACTACCACGTATAGTTTGGTATACTACCGATTAATTACCCTGGAAGAAATTTCCCTGCCAGTTGCTGAGTTTTCCACACATACTAGTCATAAGGTATTATATTATCTCGGTCCGGAAACCACACTAAGTCATTTATATGAAAACTATATATATTTTCATGCCTCTAGAACAAGATAAATGGTCACGGTAGGATGATAAGGCTTTGCAAGAACATAGAACTTAGTTAACTGTTTGCGTCACGAGCTATAGGCTCCAATGTACGCATGCGCAGAACGGACTGTACCCCATCTTTGAGGCGAAATATAAAGTCAGATTAACATGCAAATAGTGTAACAAATACTGTAGAAAATATACGGTTACTTATTTGTCATACAGCTATTTTGAAAGTCTAAAAACGATTGAGAGGTTGTTTGACTGTCTGTTACTATATAACGATATTTAGAATACATGCCGCAGTCAAAACACATTCAGCCATGAATTCCTTGTTTTGAATTGTTCGGTGAATTACATTTTGACATACTAGGCTTACACACACAAAGATATCACAATAACTGGAAGTTATTGAAGGGCTTTCACTCGACTTGTCATCTTTTCCATGTAAATTAACCTACAAGCCTTGACCACGATAACAAGTCAGGAGATTACCTCGAACCTCTGCATTCATCCGAATACTCATGCCGTCAGAAGCATTGGCTAAATGCCTCGGTTCACGCTGATTAACTCATACTAATTCAGACAGTTCTATTTTGAATCCTAAATATAGCATTCAATATAATAGATCGATTCAGTTCTGAAATATATAAAAGACGGATTTAGAACTTGTCTTGGATGTTAAGCGTTATCCACTGAGACTTTGGAAAATCAAGCCTGAACAACATACGTATATAGAAATTCTTCTTTTGGTCACTTTTGTTCGATGAATGAAAGGGTGCACTACACCAATATATCGCTCGAAACTCATTCCCACCAAGATTATTTCGGATAATCCAGTTAGATAATACCCTATGGTATTAGTTAGGCAACACATAGCCACATTTTAATTTGTGTACGTATAACGTCTAAGGGTAAACCTATTACGCCAAAAATGAAGTCGACTACTGATTGAAGAAGAATTAAGAATAGTCAATATTGAAATACCGTTCAGTAATAGTGTTGGAAAGAAGAGCAAACCGTAAAACGAACATACAATGAGTGTATTTGTGACAAGTTTGTAGGAAGGTGCTTCGACAGTAAACTTACAAAATTTTAACTCATGAGTAAGGTCTCATTGTTTCACGCGCAGTTGGATTTCCGTGGATTGTTGATAGATCAATGCCAGCCGTATGCATGTAAGGTATGATGGCCTGAAGAGTTTCTCTTCCAGATTATGCGTCCTCTATTTTGGTTGCAGGTTTTTCGCGACAACTAAAATTAATTACATTAATTCAGATATTTCTATGTCAATCTATATAGAGGGAAGTCTATATATTTAATCACGTGCATTCAATATAATAAATCGAATGCGATTCTTTCAATTCAAAAAGGGAAGACGATCAAGCTACAATACTTTTGAGTGGTGGGCGTTTTTGCGCCAGCTTGCATATGAGAAGAAATCCGCCACATTTCATTTCAAAGGGCTTTCGCCACAGAGTTAATAGCGGGTAATCAATTTCCTTATGAAGAGAGTTGATTGAATCCTTTTAACTCTCCGAATTGTAGGACGTATTAAAGTATATTGTCATTTATGACACATGGCTGCTGCACAGAAAACAGGCCAGAAAACCACCTACACTAAAATGTCAATCAGCAATTGTCATTTAGTGAATGAGTACCAGCTCGTGCTGGGGGCTGAATACTGAATGACTTGATGTTCTTCAAAACTTACGTAAGTAGTGTCATGTGTCAGTTGTCAGTTAATGAACGAGTACCAGCTCGTGTTGGCGGCTGAATGCTAAATACTGAATACTGAATGACTTGATGTTCTTCAAAACTTACGTAAATAGAGTACTAGAGCCACATCTCTCTTGTGTTCTCTTCGAGTTGGCTCATGGCCAGATGATCAGAACTATTTACTGCTAGTGGCAGAAAGTCCTGAATGACCGAAACACTGAATTTCACGATCATTCCTGTGTTCTCTCAGTTAATTCAGTGCATGAATATGAACCTCTTAGTGAGGAGGGCTGAAACACTGCATGATCATGGGTGTAGTAGAGGGGACTCAGGTTTACCTATGAAATATTGTGGTGAAATTTTTAGCGCCCCCCATGCTAGATTACATTACGTTGTATATTTTCAAACATTTACTGGGAACTAACTAAGTAGGCGATCAAAGTTTCCGGTAGAAGTCGGACTTACAACTTATATTTCGAAAATAAGACCGATAATGGAATATGCATCACCAATATGGGGGTCTCCTTAAATACCTAGAGAACGAAATAGATAATTGGCCTTCACAAAGACCATTTTCCATCGCTTAGTGAAAGAAGAAACGAAGCCACTAAGAAATAACTTTTGAAGATACAAGCAGACGAAGCTATGCTATAATTTTTTGCCTGTGACTATAGAACTCATAATTACAATCTTAAGAATCAGAATCAACTAAACGTAATAATTTCAGGGAGAGATAGACATAAGAATTCATTTATTCCAAGAGCATGTCGTAACGTATATATGTAGGTTTTATTTTTTTTAATTAGTTATAGTTATATGTGGGGATATAGTGGGGATAACACATTCCCAACTCAAAAAGGTTATAAAATATCAGGTAAAATTCATGTAAAATTTGGGTGATAAAGTTATATTTTGTAAAGTGATAACTAAAATACAATGTAAAATTGCTTGAAAGAACCTGATCTCATTAAAAACCTTCATGCACATAAACTAAAATGTTGTGTAAAATACGGTCATTTTGGACCCAATTTGGGTGCTTCAAAACTATAAAAATCTTCTGGGTGAGGACCCCCAGGGATCTTTTAAACAACTCAGTATTACAATGATAATAATATACGTAAAAATATTACTGGACTCTGATTAGTTGATTTCAGTGCAGTTAATCCCAAATAGCAGTGCAAAAATCTGTAATCACAGTGCAATTTTCTGTAATCACAGTGCGATTTTTGTAACCACAGTGCAATTTTCTGTAATCACAGTGCAAAAATCTGTAATCACTAAGAACCAATCAAATTTGAGCTAGGTTCTGTGCAAATTGCTCAAAACAAAGCAACATGGCGCCGGCTCGTCTAAACTTAATTTGGATTTTCGGGACGAAAATGACGACTTGAAAGTTATTTAAAAGGTGGAAAATTTAGTTTACATGAAATTTATAAGAAATCCACATGGATCAGTTCACTTTCAAGTGCTTGGCAATTCATACAGATAATAATAAATGGAGGGAAAACTTTCACCGAAAGCCCGAAGCAAGTAAGTTGAAAGTATAATTGTCTAGAACATTTTTATGCATATTATTAATAAGTAATAGCATGATTTCTCGTGAAATTTGGATATAACA
The DNA here is from genome assembly GCA_016169945.1 of Trachythela sp. YZ-2020. Taxonomy (NCBI): domain Eukaryota; kingdom Metazoa; phylum Cnidaria; class Anthozoa; order Malacalcyonacea; family Clavulariidae; genus Trachythela; species Trachythela sp. YZ-2020. The sequence goes on from JADLSH010000220.1 coordinate 6,282,363, forward strand.
TGCATGCACTCGCAAGTTTTTCAAAGACCACAATATAAACTTGGGAAATTCAAATATCTATTTTTCGTTAAAGTAATTATTCAGTTAGTGTTTTTAAAATGAAGAAAGGATCTAAATAATGCCATAGCGAAGCTAGTTCATGCTAGAGTCACATAAGTTATCTAATTGTAGGATCAAAGTGATCAAATAGAGATTACTAAAATCAGTTTAACAGTAAAATTCCAAAGAACTTTCCAGATTAAGATTATGCAATCCTTAAAAATATAGGAGGGTCTCAGTCCCCCAAATCAACATGCTCTGCCCCCCTGAGCCCTCCTCCACTACACTCCTGCATTGTTTAGATAGTAATTGGTTATGAATAGCCTTAATAGGGGTGTTGCACGCTCACGTGACCAAATTCTAAAATCTTTAACGTGTAACCTATAAAGCTGGCTGTTAAGCATGTTTTGTATGTCATTATAACAAGTATTCCTAACAAATTTCAAGTCGATAGAATTATTCCCTCGCGAGTTTAAAAGGTTTGAATAATTCGTATTGCTGATGGCAGCATTATTTTCTGATGCCGTTAAAAGCTACATTTTTTCCAAACCTAACGCGAAAAACTTAGGTTAGCTTTTAAATTAAAAGCAATATATATCATAGTAAATAGAATATATTTCTAGATTTTGTTGGCATCTCACTCGATTGAATAATAATTGAATGGTTTTGTAGATTTGTATCTACAAAACCCTTCAATTATTATTCAATAGAGTGAGATGCCAACAAAATCTAGATATTTACCCACAACTTAACATGGCAGTACCCTAGTATATATACATGAACTTGTGGTTGGTGCTCGACAATTGGACTGTGTAGCTCAGTTGGTTAGAGCGATGCACCGAAATCGCAGGGCCGCAGGTTCGATTCCTGCCAGGGACCTATTGTTGCATTTTTCGCAGCTGTTCCTTGTTAGGTCTAATAAATGTATATAATTAATTTACATTCAATAATTTTCCACTTACAAAAGCCTTAAATAGAATATAGAATTTTGTCATAAAACACATCATTTCTTGAGCATTTGTGTTTTGGCCGCCAGGATGGATGCCATCCAACATGGCCGCCGAAACACAAATGCTTAAGGAAAGACGTGTTTTATTAGACATGTTTATATTCTCTTAGACATGTTTATATACTATATATTGCTTTTAAAAGCTAAATTGAGTTTTTCGCGTTAGGTTTGGAAAAAACGTAGCTTTTAACGGCATTTGAAAATAAGGCTGACGTCAGTAATACTCAAACCTTGTTAACTCGCGAGGTAATTATTGTATCGACTTGAAATTTGTTATGAATACTTGTTATAATGACATACAAAACATGTTTAACAGCCAGCTTGATAGGTTGCACGTTAAAGATTTTAGAATTTAGTCACCTGATGGTGCAACACGCCACAGTAGAATAGAATACGAAAGTCATTTTCCTGATACTGTCACCGGTCTTAGACATTCAACAGTTCGATTTGTAAAGTAAAGTTCAAAACTTTAATTATACTGTATATCTATAAGGTCTTGTGAATATAAACAATCCAGCCAGCCAATATAAACATAGTGAAAATAGGAAATCCCCCAACGTTTCGACCTAAGCTTTTATCAGATGAGTTAGAAGAACGAGGGTCGCCGAAAAGTTTCGATTTCTTGTTTAGGTTTACTGGTTGATAATTTCATATTGACAATAGCTTTAAATATATTCTATGCCATGAACCTCCAGTACAGTTGGATATTTTAATTACTCTTCCCGTTATAGATTTTTTGTTTTCAAAAATGGCCCATTCCAAACCATATAAATCTCTATTCTGTCGTATTGTCATCGCGAAAGACGCCGTGTGCCAGGTTGATTCGTGCGCCTTGTGCTAAGGCGCGCGCATAGCGCGTTCCAGTTAGCCGATGGCGATGGTATCAATTCTGCTCGACTTACACGCGTGAAAGGGAGAGATAGCGGATAAAAAAGTCCATCAACTATATCGCAAACGCGTAGCTTTGTTTCATTGATGGACCTCCCACTGATATAAAAAAATATGGTGGATTGTCAGGAGTGCAATGAGCGATATTTTGAAAGCATACGAGAAACTGTGAAAGTCGTTTTATAGGAAGAGCCGTGAAACGAATATTTTTGCTTTTACTTTATAAAAAAGATATAATAAGCTGTATATCATGAAAAATTGTAAAATATAGGGCAAGTTTGTGTTGATTCTAAGTGATGTTTTCGTGCTTTGAAAATGTTGCTTATTCATTGATTCAAGAGTAGTATGCTGTGGGTATGTAGGATCAAACTACTTGAACACTTCATATTGGCTATACTGATTGACCAGAGCATATCGTTTATCGCTACCAATATTGGGACCAAGCATTCAAGTTTCTATATAAAGGACACCTATTTTATATTGCCAAAAACCTGTAAACTAAAAGGAAAGCAAACTAATTTCACATTAGAATTGTACAGTTTGAACTCATTTCATTTTAACGCAAAATGTATCGGTAAATAATCCAGGCAGTTAATGTAAAATTTGAATTTCAAAGCCTATAGAATGCATAATAACATACGTACATCATATTTTTAGTTAAAAGTACTAATCTCTTACTTATTTTTGCTGTTTTGTATTGTACCAAAAATAGAGAAAACAACAATGGCGGTGTTACTACGCTACCAGTGATGACTGCCACTTGCAGCGAACCCAAGTTCAGTTAGGGTAGCGGTTTACTCATCTGTATTACTAGTACTTCATTTTGAAACAATGTTTGCTGCATGCATGTATTTCTAGTATATGCAGTGTCAGAGTTTCAATCAAATCAAACCAAATCAATCAATATTCTTACCCGTGTAGTTGGCAACGAATAAACGATAACCGTTGGACTCATTCGTAATAGTAAATGTTTCAAATATGGCATGCCTTGTCTAATTTTCTCTCCAAGTCAACTCTTAAAAGATTCTGCCCACTCGCTGACAAGCGATGAATCTTGTCTAATCCGAGCCAAAATTCTCCATCTAAATCTCCAAATCCATTTTTGTAGTCAGCCCAGTTCCTGTAAAAGTCGACTGATCCATCTATATGTCTCTGGAATACGGTGCACCGCTTCCTGGAGTGCACGTAATATCACATCTCATATTGAATGGCCCCAGGTCTTCAGGATCGATTATATAAATACCTGTGGTTGTTTGTCCATATTTGTACAAATCATCACAACTTCTTGCTATATTTAAAGGTACGTAAAATAAATAAGAAGATTGTGCGCGCAAAATTTACCTAACATGAACAATTCTCTGAAAGCACCAAAGCGTCGCAGATAAGAATCAATAAAAAGAAGAATAAAAAGTTTTTTGTCATATATTTGAGACGCACATACAACCAGCGTTGATTAGCGCTTATGAAAACTTGGTATGGTCAACTTGGGACTTCGGCGGCGCAGTCGTCGGACCAAGCGCCTTTCACTTGAGTTCGATCGATTCTCGCTGAGGACTTTACTCAACACACTCATGTGAAAAGAGTAAGTCAACGCTCTGTCGAAAGTCGTGGGTTTTCTTCGGGCTCTCCGGTTTCCTCCCACAGAGAAAGTTGACTGGGTAGGTTAGGACATACAGATTAGGAAAGTAATATTACCATTGTTGTAAAATAGATAGTGTAGGCTAAGTACGTAATATAGGTAAGCGAGATACTTGATGTAATCGGTCACTGAAAAGCACCAATCAATGGTGAGTGAACTGAATAACGTAATGTAATGTAATGTAATGTAATTAGCTGTTTTATTTTTGCAAGTATTTTATGATATTGATTGATGCTGGTTGATGCACAGATGTCCCTCACAGTGCCGTCGGAAGAAAGTTGTTGTTGGCGGGGGCCCAACCTAGGGGATCTAGAGGCATGCTCCCCAAGGAAAATGTTACATTTTCGAAGTCCCTGAAGTGCAATTTCCGTGTTTCCTGAGAGTAATTTTTATCATAGTTGTGAAGTTTTTGCATAGAAGAGTTCAAGATTTCGTAACACACTGTTTAGCTTTTTACAATCTCATACCCAAGTTTTGATTCGAAATAACATTCGCTCGATGTAAAATTACAAGCATTAATGAATTGGTTTTATTTCTATTGATAGACACACAATGTCAAAGTAACGACAAACCATTGCAGATAAGTTGATTGTAGTTGCTGTGCAAGAAAATATATATAGTATGAAAAGAAGACAAAAACTGGATGTAAAATGAGGAAATTATTGGTGGGAGAGGGGGGCAGACCTAGTCTAAGGCGATTAAGCCCAGGGGCGTTGCCTTTTTGTTTCCTTTTCTGCGATCTCGAGATTGCTATGCATAACTGTACCTGTTTGACAATGGTTATTAAGCATGTCTTCTCTAATAGTTGGAAAAGTTGTTACCACTTTGCTACTAGCTGATTAAAATATATTTCTAAAATTTTAGCTCAACATTTAGTATTTTTGCCCAACATTTAGTATTAAAAATTATTAGCATGTCGCATCTTCCCACACCCTCCGGTCGCCACGCTCCTGATTAAACCTGAAACGGTTTACTATTGCAAAAACTCACCCGAAATATCTAGTTGCTCATAATAATCGTAGTTTCTGTCGATCAAGAAATTCTGTGGCGTGGAAGATTTCGTCGAATTTATAGGTTGGCAGTTTTTCGAAGGATGTTGATTTCCCCTTTTTTTGAAGTTGATTGACTTGCAAATAGATTGATAACTTAGACAATGATGAGCACATTCTGTGACGTCATATGTTTGTAATTCACTGATTGGATGGCTTGCAAGACGATAACCTAGTAAGCGAATACCCAATAAACATAACATGAAACAACAGCTATAAAGAATTCGTGTAACTCATTCAGCAAATGTAGCATAGTTTTATATGGAAAAACGAGAGAAACGTTTAGTATTCTGTCGTCAAGAATGAAGCCCGACTTTTGCCAAGACATCATAAAACTAATCAATCGAAAAATCGTGTTCTTTTTCGCCGCAGGTAGAAAATTTATGGGGGTCGTTCAAGTTTTGAAGCATTGCACCATATATGAACACGTGTTAATTAATATAGAAGAAAATGAGTCGAAGCTAATGTTGAATGTTTATTACGACTTTTCAGGTGACGTCCTATATTAAAGTACTGAATTGACGACAAAATGTGCAGATTATGGTTAAAATTAGAGTTAGAATTTATCTAAGAATTAATGCGATAGGATTAGTGACGGTGATTAGTTTAAGGTGACGATAGGATCGCAGTAGGTTAGTTAAGAATGCCGTGACGATTAAGGTTAAGTTTGAGATGTGGGTTGTATAATAATTGAGGTTATTAATATGGAAATTAACATTACTTCCATACAAAATACCTTTTAGTCTCATTGCATGTTTAGCTGTTCCGTTACTGGGATATTTACGTATACCGCCTAAACATGACCGGTTTGTTCTTCGTAATCATGCGCAAGTTAACTCGTCATGCCAGGAAGTTGTCAGGGAAGAATCTTTTCTCTAAATATGGGGCTTTGGTGTATATGTATATACATGTTTAGGTTGCAACATACTTGAGGCAGATAAACTGAACACAGCAGTTAATTCCAATGACGCCCAGGTCGTGCATAGGAATGCAAGAAAAATTGTCAACATTTTATATTGCCTGTAGAAGTCCATGGATGAAGATTCAATGTCGAAGCTAAAAAAAAATAACAAATTTTCATCTCAATAAATAAATAAAGCAATTTTTAAGATTAATTTATGCACACCAATCAGTTTTCTACTGCGAGTTTTCATGCTCTTTAACATTAAACATGTTAAACAATAAAAAAAGACATGTTCCATGTGAATGGTGCTGGGATACCAACAAAAGCCATTAGGACCAAAACCCTACCGACAAAACCCCCAGCAACCAACCCCCGAAGAAAATACCCACTACGACAATATTCTCGGCGATAAAAAGACCGAAATTATTAAATTCACACAAACCCCCACATTTCTGTCAATGGTTTTTTCAATTTCCGAAAAAAAATTTTTGAAAGGTCCGATATATAATTGACATAGAAAAAATGGAAAATATTGTTTAAATGAGGAGTGAAAAAATTATTTTTAAAAGTAATTGTTCAAATGGCAAAGAAACTCGAATGTTGTGGCCGACGCCACGCAGAATCTCTTCCAAAGAAGCTGCGTCCATTCTTCGAACCTACATTCCTACATATAGGTTTCGAGTCTAAGTATAGGCAAATAACTTTTTTGGGATTTGTCGCATGGTATACTGTTGTCAGGGGGTTGGTCGGGGAAGACGGCTAGCTTATCTGAGTCCGTGAGAAAGAGCGTGTTCACTGCTGGTTATACTGTACAAGCGAAAACTGATAAAAATAATCCATCATATCTGGTATTGGGAATTAATGTATTTGGCTTTACCAATGTAGTCTGTACTAGTGCACGTACGTTGTAATGGTTTTATCTATTCCGTCGTGTCGACAAATATAAATAAATTGTACAACGATTGTGCGAACCAATTCATGTCATGAATCTATATAACATACAGTTTGCTCTTTACATCCATCGTCCAACGCACTTCATTAGATATCTGCCAAGGTTTCCTATATACGTAGTGCTATTTCATCTCATCAAATAATATGAAACAATTAAAAAACAAACGTGAAGAAACCAACTTCAAATTCAAAAACTCCTACTTACTTTTTAAGTACTTTGATATATTTGCATGCAATAGCCACTGTCTACTTTTTTTTCTGTAAAAATATTACTGCGTAAGAAACGTTTCCGCATTAAATATCGATCAACCCTGGCCTGCCAATTAAAGTTCAGCTACGCGGACAACTATAAAAAATGCTGATCTTGAAGGTTAATCACCTTAATATATAGTCAATTTCGCAGGTGTTCTTGATGGCAATTAATGTCTTAAATTAAACTATTCGCCAGTTATTCCTAATATTTAAGAAATAGAAAACATTTTCGGTGTTTCTATACACTTTTAGTAGAATCATACTAGTATACTATTGGCTACGCTACTCGCTATCTAATTGTCGATAGATAGCGAGTAGCGAAACAGCCATCTCCTCGGCGCTATTTTTAACGAATTTATTTCAATTACTATAAATGTTATATTACAAAATGTGTTGTGTAATCGTCTTGTCGGGTTAGTCATCAGGCAGACGTTTATCCAAGGTTTTTCTCTATTGTAATAAGGATGAGAGTCAGATTGCATATTCAATCCACAGAAAAATTTGCTTCTATTGTACTCACTAGATTTCATACTCGAACTTCAGCTACAAGCAGTGTTTTGGGGGAATTTTCATGCACAACATGCGGAGTACTTCGCGCACGAAGTGCAAAGAAGAAGAAATAGGCTAAATTGCAGGTATTAATTGCATTTTTCACACTTTCGGAGTTTCCGAGCCTTTCACAGTGGCAAATAAATTATTTCAACAGCTGCTTGACCGATCTTTTCTAGCCGTGTGAATCACCGATATGTACATGTAACGTATTATCGATCCTATTATCGAAGTGTTGGAAGCAGTCTCAACTATGATGTCAATGGAAGTGAGTAAAAACGCTGTATTTGAAACATAAACTGCATGGAGACTTACTCCAGACAATTTATACTAGATCTAACATCATGCAGTTTCAGTCAAGCAAATTACAACATCATCATATTGCATTACTAGAAATAGATTAAATTCATACATTTTCATACCTTTGAATCCTGTTTCTTTGTCCTCGCGGGCTCAGGAGTTTCGCTTCGAAATTTGCTTCCTTCTGGTGTTTTCCGATTTGATCGCTTTCGGTTTTTAGTCCCGCAAAAGCAAGTTAATTTCACTTCAAAATGTCGGTAGGCCGTTGCCGGTGCCGCATTTTCCTAAACAGCTGGTTAAAATTCGGCAGCTTCTACCCAACGTATGATGCTCAAATGTATATCAAATTGCTTCTAAAAGACTGAATATTTATCTAAGCTAATCAGTAAAAAAGGGGCGAGAATTTCTTTGTCGTAGCACTTTAAAATTATTGTATTTTAGGACTCCCGTGAAAATTGTTTGGTATTGCACAACAATACAAAACTTTACAATATATGACTTGCACTTGCAATTTTCACTGATCAAAGTACAAGATACCTTAGCTTATTTTCTACTGCTTGGCATATCAAAATTTCGGGAGGTCAGCAATCCATTGTTTCCGTGCTTACCTTTCATTAGTCGCTGTGGCTGTGATTGCCAAAGCGACTTAGAAAATGAGCGTTGTCCATCGTATACAGGATATTTTCGGGACAGTACACTATGCATGTAAGCAAAATATAGGGTTCGTGTTTTCAAGATGGAGACTGATTGAAGCTTAAAATTTGAAGAAAGCGTTGAGTTCTCTCGAGGTTTCATTGCTTCTCATTGTCCAGCATTTGGTTTATGATTGTAAACGGGTAAGTGCTGGACAATTTCACAATATATTTGGACTACCGTAGGCATCGAAGTTAAGTTTGGGAACCATTTCAGTCACCAAAAGGACATGGTTTTGTTTCTCTTGATGCTTGCGTTCAACTTCCTGTAAAAGTTTAATGCCCTTTTTTTCTAAATAATGATTGAATGAGTAGATAACCATAGCATACCACAAAAATACATCATCATGGAAATTTTTTCCACACCTGGTTAAAGGCCTGCTCAGGGTGACCCTAGTATAGGAGGGTTACCCTAAAGGGGCTAAAAATAGCGAAATCTTATAAACGAGGTATGGTAAAACCACCAACCCTAGCGTGCACGTAAACGCAAGACGCAGACGCAATTAAAGACAAGAGACGAGGGTCACCCGATCTCCATTTAAAAAGACCCTAAGATCCTCATGTTTGGGGGTAAAATGAAAGGAGCGTTATTATAGTAGAAGCTAATATAGTAATGCACCATAATTATATCATGATTTATGTGCAAATAATCCACCATAATCCACCAACAGATGTCATTCAAGAGGGTGTCGGCATTTTTGGAGTACGCATACGTATATTTTTGGAGTACGCATACGTATATACGTATATACGAGACAAATGCAAAAACGATTTTGTTATGATTATTTTTATGTAAAACATTCCTGATTTTCTTAGATACTGAATATGCAAAGTTGGTATATATTACAATTATATTTGTAAGCTTAATTTACAAGTCCTCGTTGCTATTACCGATAATATTGTAGAGCAAGGGATTTTATAGTCTCCTTGAAATATGCTATGTTTTTATCTCCTGTTTATTTTTTTGAAAGTTATTCCCTATATTGTCAATTTCTGGAATAATTAATGAGCTTTACACCTAATCGAATTTCGAAGATGGCATCACATGCCGTATTGCAAATGAATGATCAAAGTTCGTAAGGTTAATGAGGAGTAACTGATTGAATATTAAATGTTATATTTAACGTCAAAACGTTTGGAATGTAAACTTCCTTTTAGCTGTATATTCAACCTTGTAGAAAAATGTTCATTAAGAAATAAAAAATGCGACAAAGGGCGCGCGCAATCGAGGTTAAACAATTTGATGCACTGCTCAAGGCGGCAATGTATGTCGGTGTATGTAAAAGATTAAAGTGCAAACGATTATTTCAGACAATGAACGTGATCTGTCCGTATTAATCTTTAATTTAATTGAACATGCAGCGTTAGTGTTGCAGATGGTGCTTAAAATAATTGTCTGCCTCTGTTCATTGTAAAATAGGAACTGACGAAAAACACCGGAACTATATATTATATTGAACATACCGGCAACTTGCAGAACATTTAAGAACTTTTGATTTTTGTAAAGTCTTCCGCCCAAAGTGCATGAAATGGCGTTTCAGAGAATCTAGATTTTAAAATTTTTCTGTGGGAGCATGTCCGTATATACCCCCTAGAGCCGTCGAGCTTTTTGCACTCGATACCTGCGCATTCCTTGGGCAAAACATACGTACCCGCACCACTAATGCTTAGATCCAAGTTACACTTCCGTTGGAAAGTGTCTATAAATGATGCGGAAATGCCATGAAAACATTAAATGTGTTACATATTCCTCCATAACTATCAGCAGGCTCCATCCCCCCACTTTTTGAGATGGACTTTCGCCCTTGAACACACCTTTGGAAAGCTGCTATGGCTAAGCTTTCACACGAATGTAAACATGTAGGCTTTACTGCTATATTATTTTCAAAATGTACATTCGAATAGGGAATATTGGGTATATTGGTAATTGCAGTATATTGGGTTAGACTCCAAATTGAATAGAGATGTGCACCTGCATGCTCTTCGGTTTATATATAAGATTGCTATATGCGCCGGGACACAAATCTGTGCTATACTACATTATCTTCTTCAACTGCAAGATAGATAGTTCTACGCGAATATAGCTTCATTCGCAGAAAACTGCAGAGCAAAAGAAAAAGCTTGAAGAATCTGATCTATATTATCCCCGAGCCGGCGCGAAGCGCCGTGCGAGGGTACTAATTCCGCTCGGAGATTTACACCCGGGTATGTGAAAACATTGTGGAATGCAAAGTCGTCCGCCATGTTTTTTTGTCATGGACTCGACCTTTTTGTAAGTTATGCGCATGCGCAAGTTCAAGCCGAGAGAAGACTTTCATTTAATTTTGCAAACTTTTTTCCAAAATAGTTTTGCACTCATTTTATAAGTAAGTCTCTATGTAAGTAAGTTTCCAAAACAAGATAAATGAAAATTATTTAGAGGACAAATTAACAAGAGGAAAAACAGTCGAAAGACCGAAAAAGGAGCGTTTTAAACAGGCAAGTGTCTATTTTGCATGCTTGCTTTGCCGATTTTTTAACATAGCATGCAGTATAGTTTGTGAATTTGAAAATGTGTAGATCATTCTGTGTGGTCAATACAACATTGATTGATCTTTAAGAGTATTTTAATATTGATTCAAATATGTTATAGACAAATAAAATAACATTAAATCTCAAAAACTTCATTGCAAAAGCAAGTGCGAAGTATAAAAATACCCCTCGAAAAGCAGTTGAAGTTTTTTGAAAATTTCGAAACGTTTTGTGAACGTCTAAGGTTGAATGTTACAGTAAATCAAAGCTAAAAGAGTACATAATAGCATACCCACTTTATAGAGTTGGGCAATTGATAATTTTATAGTTAAAAACAAAATAATATTTTGTACAAATTAAATATAAAATATAAAAAATATACAATGTTGCGTGTTACCATGGTTACATTCGTGGACTCGGTACTTCATGTTACAATAACTTTTGGGGAGTAAATTGTTTGGTTCAAATGGGCGAGGGGATTCTGCATGCATGTATTTCTAGTTAACATGTAAGTTTATGGGCGCAATGAACGTGTAGGCGCCAAAGGTCTATTGGTGTGTTTACTAAATTTGTTAGCTACATTTCCCGAAAGATTCCGTGCAGACAGGCTTCATTTCTTTAATTCTTAGTTATGAAGGGAATCCTCAATAGATTGCGCTGGAAGAAATACTTGGTTTTTTATAAAATCATCTGAAATTGCGAGAATCTTTTGCACTCCGCACGCATCCGTTAACTTAAAAATAACTTATACTTATTTGTATAAGATAATCTGTCGCCATTTCAATGACCCTGGCTGTGTTGAGTATTCGTTTATATGAAAAATACCTGCCGTCGTGTGCTTTGTTTCCATGCAGTGACATATATTACGTATTACACTGAATGATTGTTCTGTTGACTTTGTTATACTGTTGATTTTTTCCATTAGCTATATAGCCATGCAACACAGAATAAATTATATATGAGTTATATAGCCTACGTACAAAAATAATGTGATTTATATAACTACAATATATAGTAATAAAGACAATTAAAATAGAAAAATATATCAAGAAAACAGAAAAGACAACTTTGTATATATAGGAACTTTAATATTTGTATCTATATTTGTATATAGGAACACAGGGTCCGCACAAAAGCCTATTCCAGCAAACATGTATTAAATCACGGGAATTTGGATGAACCGGACCCAATTAAATATCTGTCCTAAATGCTATGAAATATATGGCATATAGAGCGACTATAAAAACTGATTAATGTTTTGTATATGCTTGCATGTATACTATAGAAGGTGCTATTTTGAAATCCTGGGATTGCGCCCTTAGTCATGCAGGTGGCATAACGGAAAATTTCATTCAAATCGTTGCAAGGTGAATGAAACTTTTCTTCAAACTTTTCTTAGGCCTTTAACTGGTTATCAACTTTGAATTTCTGATAGGAGCCTAATATTTAATTACCTAGATCTCTTTTCGGGCTATTTTTGTATTTTTGCCTATATATTTCCTTACTTTTGCATCTCAACTAAGGCGCCGCTTACACGAGACAAGGATGAAATCAAACCGAGACGATTTCGTTTCGTTGATAGTATTATTTAAAATAGATGCTTAGATGAAATCGTTAGGAAAAATTGCTTCGACTGGTTTGAAGTCATCCCGCTCGCTGCACCGAACCGACTATATCTTCAGACAGGCACGAATTCGGAGCGAGATGAATGTAAACACAAATTATCTTCAGACCGGTCTGAATTTTGGTACAATGCTGATAACAAACGTCGGTAAACAAGATTAACAACATAAATTGTGGACTGTACTTTTGATGTGAATGCTTTTCGTACCGGTCTCATGTAAACGTACTGACAATTTCAATTTTCATCCCGTTCTGGCCTCGCCCCGGTGTCATGTGCACGGAGCATAAAGTAAAATGGATTGCAGCAGCGTAAAGAGCTGGTGGTAAGAAGAAAATTAAGTATGTCTTGCTTCCGTACGATACATATATGTCAAAACAAATTAAACTTAAAAATTTTGGAACAATACAACTGCGCATGCGTATTGTAGATTTTCTGAAATTTCGTACGCCGTAATTTCTTAACGATGAAACGTATAGTTTCATTCACTAGCTCATATTGCTCCTCGCATGGCTTCCATTGAAATAGGGCATTTTTCCGTAGCTGAGATGGTAAAATTAACATAGCAGTGCATGGGAAATATTAGGTGCGATGGCATCCGTGTACCATTCCATTGGCACAAAGAAGATAAAAAGGCGAAATGAAATCTGCCTAAATGAAATTGCTGCCTGATCTTACGTAATGTCAGAGACTCCCCTGTCATGAGGCTGCAGGACTATGATTAACTTCCGCTTAAATTTACGTCTAACCACTTAACATTCACTATACGAAGTGGGTAATTTTAGCAAATATCACAGAAGCTGGCGGACTTAATAGTTCTCGATGTATAATACGATTTAGATGCAGAGCTATCTGCCTCAAACTTTTGTCTTTGTGCAGTTTCTCAATTTATGTATACTCTCTTTTTGAAGAACGTGAAATTTCAATTTTTTCTTATTGCAATATCATATTCTCCATTGAAAAGCTTACAAAAAGTAATATTTAAGATATAATGGCAGCTACCTTGATTTCCCTAACATATTTTAAGTAATTACTGTTCCAAATTGTGAGAAACGGCGCTTCTAGCAAAATCAAATTTTTAGAGGTCAACATTCACTTTTCAGGTGGCTCCATGCACAATTATGCACAGCTAGAGCTATACACGTTTACAAAATTTGGTGATTTTAACGAAAATGTCTCTCTTTTTAGAGCTATAGTAGTCACTAATAAGCCAAAGTGGGTTGACGTGGATTCCACTGAGTGGTAAGCTATAGTTAGAAAACGACGCATACAAAAATTCTTTCTTTTAAATTCTAATACTTATAAAATTGAAAGCATTGTTTATTATTTCAATAACTACTGCTATGAAGTTAACTATTTTCGATAAAGCCCCGGATTGTTAATAAGCCCACCAATCTGTCGTACTATCAGTTGCTTTATCATGCAGTTTCACTTTTGTTTTGAAAACTTAAACTACGACCAAAACTATTCAGCGCGTAATCATTTATTTAATCGAAGAAACTATATATTAATATAGAAAAAATACTTTACTACCTTCGCTGCCATTGTACTATAAAGGTTGTCGCTGCACACAATTTAAACCACTAACATACTTTAAGATAGGGGGGAAAACAATATAGACGTCTTCAGTTAAATATTCCCTTGCCTCAACATTTTTATTTTTTTGCTGTAATATCGCTTCTGGTTGAATGAATGCTATATTTTCTTTCAGGACTCACTGTATTACATGATAAAAACGCTGTAAAGCAACGGGGCAATAGGCTTGCGAATTTAAATCATCACTATGAAACACAACGAAGAAAATTCTACCCTTTTCGTAACATGTGAAGTTGCTGAAAATTCGTACGAGATTGTAAGCAAATTTCCAAGCAAAATGTATGAACGCAATCGATTTGCGATCATCGTTATCAATGGCATGCTTATATTCTCAACGATATCATTGAACGCGATCTCAACAATAACAATAAGAAAATCATCTCAACTTAGAAGAAGAATTTTCTACTTTGTTATCCTGGTTCAGTCTGTTGTCGATTTAGGCGTCGGTGTTCTAGCTATTCCTCTTTTCATCTACTGCTTACTTGCTCCATTTTTGGATACTGTGAGTTGCACTTTGTTCGTCCTGGCAATTGGAACAACATTTCTACCTTGTGGATTGTCAATAATAACATTATCTGCAATGACAATGGAGAGAAATATCGGTGTGCTGCATCCTTACTCCTACCAAACCCAAGTTACAAGGAAATGAATTTTGGCTTATGTGGCTGGAGGTGGCGTAGTCATTTGTTCAATAGCTGCGTTTTCATCTCGATATGATCGTGGAATTTTTAGGGTTTTTGGTGCTGGAATTTTACCTATATTTTTCGTTTTCATTGGATTCGTTTACATAAGAATTTATCTTGAGATACGAAAGCTTGTTCATTCCGAAAAAAGACAAGCCTGTGAAAGTGATGAAAATCAAAATGTTACAAAAAGGCAAATTTTTCGCGAACGTCGGCATGGAAGATGTTGCTTTCTTGTCGTTATTTGTTTTGGAATATTCATGCTACCTATCACACTACCCTCGCTCGTCTTCAAGATCGATAGTATTGAATACAAGGAGTATCTACGATGGTCATTTACATTAATGATATTAAATTCAACCATCAATTCTGTGATATTCTTCTGGATGAAGACACTGCTCAGAAAAGAAGCTTTTCGGACCGTTCAACAATGTCTTACAAAATCCCTCGGACGAGCTATACCATGTTGGTCGAGATCGAGTCAACGTTAAATAATCGTCCAAGTACATAATGTATACGATTATAAAGAAGGAATATCATATCCTCTCACCCCATCTTGTTTAATTTTATGGACGCAGAACGACAACTTCACCAAACGACAGCCGGTACGAGATGGTGAGCAGAAACGAGTCCTTGACACGACGAGCAATTTTTTTTGGAATTTGGGAAACAATGGAGACGTGAATACCTGATAAGTATTCGTGAATCAACGAGACTATGCAATAACATCATAGCCTAAAGGTTACTGCCGCACGAGAATATTTCGGTTGAAATTGCTGCTGGCGGCCATTATATGCGCCGAGTAGATCAGTATAGCCCCCGAAGGGGTTTTGGTATTAGTCGTATATATATTTATTAATTAAATAATCAAAGCCCGCCATGCAGGTATGTCTCTGACACTAATCCTTTAACAAAAATATTACAGCGATAAAAACTTACAATACATGACTTGAAGCGTTCGACATCAGTCAACAGAATAATGGCAGAACGAAATAATAATAATAATTTTATTAATTTATATTGCGCAAATATCAATATACATTTTCAAATACCATTACAATGAATAAAATGCATTAATCATAATAGAGTAACTAGGAATTTACATATATTTTAGTAATAAAATAGTTAGAAACAATATTTGTTACATATTTAAAAATTAGTTAAGAAAAAGTCATACGATATAAAAATGTTTTAATAATATTTTTTTTTAAACTGTTCAAAGACGTGCAGTTTCTAATTGCACACGTTAAGTCATTCCAGAGCATCGGAGCGGCAAAACAGAACGCCGTGTCGCCGAGTGTAGACAAAGTTTTACAACTAAGTGGCATCAATATCAAGCCACTACTATTAGATCGAAGGTTGTATTTATTGCACTGTCTAATACTTATGAGTTCCTGAATGTATATAGGAGCTAAACCATAAAATGCTTTAAAAGTTAAGAACCAGTATCTTAAAATTAATTCTATATTTCACTGGGAGCCAATGGAGTCCACGAAGGAGTGAAGTTATATGGCAAAAATTTGGATTCTTGGAAAAGCAGTCTAGCTGCAGCATTTTGAACTCTTTGTTACTTGTTTAAGTGGTAATCAGGTGATCCATATAGTAGACTCACAGTAGTCCAAACGACTGGAAATAAAAGTATGAACCAGTTTCTCAGTAGATTTCCTTAGTAGCGTAGCCAGCCCGCCGATTTAGTCCCGCTATGCAAATTTGTTCATGTTCATTGACGGTGAAAACAATCAATTTCTAAATAAATGAATAATGATTATGATTTGAAATTTGCATAGCGGGACCAAATCGGCGGGTTGGCTACGCCACTGGATTCCCTAGAAAGATACTTCATAATACGCCTAATATTGTACAAGTAATAGAATGCTGCGGAACTAATCTTCGTAATATGCGTGCTCATGGACAAATAGGAGTAGAACCACGCCCCAAGATTTTTCACAGTTGACTTTGGGACGATATCAGATTCACCAATGGTTATATTATCAATGTTGACCTTGGCAAGTTGTTGCTTGGTGCCAATAATAATAAGCTATGTCTTACCATCATTCATTAAGAGTTTGTCCTGTCTCATCCATTGTCTAACGTCCTTAATACATCGTTCGATAGCCATAATCGCATCAGTTTGACAAATATCCTTATTAGGTTGAAAGATACATATAGTTGACTTAGTTGGGCATCAGCTAAGTAGTGGCTCTCAATAACATCAAACAGCTTGCTAACTTATATTGCAAATAATGAAGGGCCCAAACACGAGCTTTGTGGGACGCCGCAATCCAACACAAATTTCTCTGAGACAGATCCATTTACAGATACGCGTTGTGATCTATCAGAAAGATACGAACGTACCCAATCGAGGGTAGCACGATCCATTCCAAGCCTCTTCTTTAATCTTTACAACATGATCCCGTGGTCAACTGTATCAAACGCCGAGCTAAGGTACGCGACGTATATAAGTCTGGAGCTATAGTTAACACAAAAACATGCAAGAATAAAAACTACATGAAACAAACTACGAACAGCGATTATTATTATTTTAGCGGGCGTTGTGGTCTATTTTGCGGGATAGAATTAATAAAACAGCGGGCTATTAAAATATATACATTTTAGCTGGCTGAATTTGAGGTTACGTCCACACTAATCCGTTTCCGAATCCCTCTGTTTTTGATATTTCGAAATCGCATAAAAATATCTGCGTCCAAACTAACGTTTTCAGATCGTTTTCGACCGTCTAACGTTTTCAGATCGTTTTCGACATACGTTTTCATTTTCTACAGAGAAAGAGAAAAATCCTTAGGTATTGTTCGTCGAGATTTGACTTAAAATCACCGCTCATAATATGGCTTGTATTTACTTTGCAATGTAAGAGATAGATTAAAAATAACCCAGCATTATGTAGTCTTTTTAAGATATTGCTTGCAGATTAATGATCAATATATCCATAACGTTCGAGACAAGCAATTCAGCAAAAATCACAGCAAACAACACGAACTCAAGCAAGAGTTTTTGAAAACCTTCGTTTCTGCCCGTCCACACTAATCCAAAACGACTCCGTTTTCAAAAGTCTCCACTTTCAAAGCCGTTTTCGAAAAGCTTCGTTTTCATGGATGAAAGTATCCGTTTTCCATCGAACTAGTGTGCACGATCGGTGAAAAGGCATACAAAACGATGCGTTTTCCAACGAAAACGGATTAGTGTGGAAGGGGCCTCGTGAATGAGCGACAGAAAACCATGGTTTACGTCTGTCGCCAGTCGTTTTTAGCCGGCTGCCGGTAAATATGCATGGCCGAGAAATTAAACGAAGAAAAAGTTATCGATCTTCGAAGCCAAATGAGCAAGAATCCATTCCAAAAACACGAGAAAATAATATATGTAGTGGGAGAGTCTTTCAAATATAATTATACACAATGTCAATGACGAAGTGAATGTAAGTTTGTTTTCATTATGAAATGAAACCATAGCTTTGTTCAGGCAATTGTGCCAAATTATATCAGTTCATAAATTGTACAAATAATTTCTCATTCTTTTTTGTCTTTAGTGAACGTTTAAAACTTTTTTCTGCTTAATGTTTAAATAGTTCTTAAACTCATATCTAGTTAACACAATGCTGGCGTGATGGCGGCACTATGATTTTCTTACGCTGAAAGTGCCCCTAAAATTACTATAATAGTAATACGGTTGAAGTTCTTGGGCATAAATACGTTTATGCCGGCCCTCACTCAGAACTCATTTTAACCCTCGCTTCGCTCGGGCTATAATGAGTCTGAGTTGGGCCAAAAATATATTTATGCCCGCGAACATCAACTATATTGTTATATTAGCAGCTAGTGATATTGTTAGAACGATAGTTTACGCAAAACATCTTCCAGTTTTCAGACGATTCATATCTGCAAAGTCAGAGTTAACTTTGTAACTGATATTCATAAAATTGCATACGACGAAGGTATGACTTGAATATAATTATTGGTTCTTAGCACATGCATAGAACATTAACACCCCATTACCTTTACCAAAACGTTTTTATAATATTTTTGGTATCAAATTAAACGTAAACTCTCAGTGATTCCGTGTATATATTTGTCGTGCCATTAATCGGTGACTCCGATCATATATTTTGGATTTATATCGTGTTGTTGGCCGTCTTGTGTGTATCTCGCTACAATCTGTGAGCATTGGTTTTCGAACATTATCTCGCTGACGGTTTGGTGGATGTGATTATAATCTTCTCAGTACTATACATATTGTGTTCGTGTTATTGTGTCATGTTTTAAAGGATTGTGGTTCAGTGGATTTTAAACTACAACCATTTTAATTTTGTGACCGTTGGAACTTTTAACTTATAATAACATGTAGCGTCGCTCGTCATGGCAACAACATCGCCTACTATAGTATAAGGACAACTTTAATCTCTACCTGGATTTGTGTTTGTCTGTCTAATTGTATCGTTTTCGCACTATTCTTGTACAATTTGACTGAATATTCCGTGTTTTATTAGTACTTTTGCCTTTTGGTGTCGCGACAAACTAAATATTTCCTGAATGTTTAATCATCCCTGGTCTCATTGCCTTGGAGTCGGTGAAATTTGGCTGAGCAGTGGTTACTCGTAACTTTAACTTATCCTGCAAATTTTATCGTTTTACGACTATAGGAATTCAAACTACATCATTTCTAAACATTTGTTAACCGTCAATTTAGGGAAAAACTCGTCCTCGTTTTAACTTTTCACTTGACCTTTGAAACCCGAGATTTTGCTCCCTGATATTTTGCACATTCCACATCTTGGCTGCGGGATTTTCCCTGACATTTGTAAATCATGATGGTTGGTTGCCTACTCCACCAGCTCCTGTTTCTTCTACTTCTCTCCATACAAAGTTCTAAATATAACATCAATGGCACTGAAACCTCACCTTCATTAACAAAAGCACAGATGGATTTTAAAGTTTGCCCTACTTGGCACTCTGGAATTAATTTATCATCCTCAACTGTGTTCTTTCGTCGGAAAGGTTTTATGAAAAGGAGACTAAACTACTATCTTAACTGTTCTGCTTCTTTCAACCCAATAATGGTATCTGCTATACGTAGTGGAGACATACATCCACATCCAGGTCCTGTATCTCACAGCGCAAGTACCACTACCCCAAAACAAACTCAACACTCTTTCTGTTCGGAAATTAAGTGTCTATATATGAATGCGCGAAGCATAGTAAACAAATCAGCAGAATTACAATCTCTCGCCGCAGACCTGGACTTAATCGCTGTCACTGAAACTTGGTTAAAACCTCATATATTGGACTGTGAGATCTTGCCTGGTTTAGACTTTTCCATCCATCGACGTGACAGAAAGGATAAAACTGGAGGTGGAGTTATGCTAGCAGTAAATAATTCTATACAAACTCTTCGTCGTAAGGACTTAGAAGGTGATGCGGAAATTCTACTATGCGAACTTCGACCTGAAGCTAGGTGTAAAATCCTGGCTGTCGTGTTTTACAGGCCGCCCAACTCCAACCTTGACCATCTGAAAGAACTTAAAAAGTCATTACGCCACGCCTCTCAATTCAATTTCGATCAGATAATCATCTGTGGGGATTTTAATCTGCCTGATATTAATTGGTCTACTGGCATTGCCTCCTCTTCCGAATCATTGCACAACTACTTTACTAAATTTGTCAAAGACAATTACTTGTGGCAGTTGGTTCACTTTCCAACGAGAAACAACAACATTCTTGACTTGATCTTAACAAACATTCCTGACAAAGTACATAATTTACATGGTTATGACGACATCATCTCTACCGATCACAAATTGATCGGTTTTGATCTAGATCTAAGGGTCCCTAAGAAACCGGACATTAAACGCACTGTCTACAACTTTAAAAGAGCAGATTGGTCTAGTCTAAACAACTCACTCCAGAACACCCCTTGGGACAAGTGTTTTGTACCTAATGATGTGGATACCTCTCTTTCAAATTGGTGTGATGTATTTCTGACCGCTGTTAACCAGCACGTGCCTAAATCTAAGACCCGAAATATCCATGATCACCCATGGATTGATAAAGAGCTATTGTCTCTCATTAAGAGAAAAAACAGGCAAAGATTAAAAGCCAATAGAACGGGTTGTGTTCATGACGCTCAAAAGTTTAAAGATCTTCGAAGCCTAACCAAACAACTTATCTCGCAGAAAAAGAAGGAGTACGCAATTAAACTCAGAGACTCTGTAACGGAAAACCCAAAACGTTTCTGGTCCTTCGTAAAATCCTCTACGTCAGTCAAAATCACCGCGAACTTCCTTCGAGATAATCAATCTTTTATTACTGACAGCCGTGACAAAGCTAACCTACTGAACTCCTTCTTCCACTCAGTCTTTAGTCCTGCTCAAGCTACCACTACAACATCTAATCTTCCATTGTCTTCCGACACAGCCTTATCCCACATCCAACTAACAGAACACGAAGTCTTTAAAGCTCTTGACGGCTTGGATCCAAGCAAAGCATGCGGACCTGATGGGATACCTGGAAAGCTTCTTAAGATGACGGCTAACATAATCGCACCATCTCTCTCTCATATATATAATCTTTCATTGTCCCAGGGTGTAGTTCCTGCTAGTTGGAAGCTCGCAAACATTACACCTGTGTTCAAGAATGACGATCCAACGCTCGCTTCTAACTATAGGCCTATTTCCCTGTTATCTATCATCTCAAAAACGTTTGAACGCTGTGTATATAACCACTGCTATCCCCATCTATCACCACGTCTCTACCATCTACAGCATGGTTTCTTAAGGGGTAAATCTACGGTAACTCAACTACTCCACGTCTACCAAGAAATCCTCGATCACTTAGCTGGTGGGAAAGAGGTTGATGCTATCCACCTAGACCTGTCCAAGGCCTTCGACCGTGTTCAACATCACATGCTTCTGAATAAGCTTGAGCAATATGGCATATCAGGCTCACTTCTACGGTGGTTTCATAGTTACCTGAGTGACAGACATCAGCGCGTCGCCTTAGATGGGACCCTTTCCGACTGGCTCCCCGTGACCTCTGGAGTCCCACAGGGATCCATCCTAGGACCCCTCCTGTTCCTAGTATACATCAACGACATGCCAGAATACCTAGGACAGGGCTCGAGTATTGCATTGTTTGCGGATGACTCCAAACTATATAGGCCCATAAACTCGGCATCCCACCAACTATTGCAATCGGATCTTTCAGGCCTTCATAATTGGAGTAATGACTGGGGCATGGCGTTCAACCCATCCAAGTGCAAAGTGATGCACATGTCACGAAAGAAGGTCTGCGCCTCCGCTTCACTCCAATACCACCTGAACGACAAGCCCCTGGAAAGTGTGTCACACATCACTGACCTGGGTGTCATCGTATCCAAAGACCTCTCCTGGGCAAATCATATTGAAGACATATGCACCAAGGCCAATAAAACCCTTGGTCTAATTAAGCGGGTGTGTGGTAGAGACGTTGTGGATGCCAACACGCGTAAGCTTCTCTATTGTGCTGTTGTACGACCTAAGCTTGAGTACGCGTCGTGTGTGTGGTCACCTTACTCGGCTAAACAACGCAAATTATTAGAGAACGTTCAACGCAGAGCAACGAAATTCATTCTGAACTACCCTCCTCGTGATGTTACCTACAGAGACAGATTAATATCTTTAAACATTCTCCCACTTGAACACAGGCGTGAACTTTATGACCTAACACTATTATACAAAATCAGAAACAACCTTCTTAATGTCACCTTTAACCAATACCTTACACCTGCAACTAACCCCTATTCCACACGCAATTTCGACCCTAACAATTATAACAGAATCGTCTCAAATAATCAAGAGTTTTTCCGACACTCCTATTTCCCACGCACTGTCATCCTCTGGAACAATCTGCCACCGAACATCAAAGCCACCCATTCCCTACAGATCTTCAAGCACCATCTACACTCTTATTACAAAGTCAAACTGTCTACCTACATACCACCATAGATAATTATACTCTAAAATTGTTGTACAGTATCCTATATGTTAAGTTGTACTCTGTGTTATGTTCGTGCACGTTTGTCTTCTTAGTTCTCGTATATCCATTAATTGTTAAGGGGTCGAATATCAATTGGAATTTAGTTTCTGTTTTCTTCTCCTGTCACAATGTTTCTAGTTATTGTTATTGTTATAATCCTATGTAAATGTATATCTCTTATGTGTGTGACAAATGAATAAATAAATAAATAAATAAATACTTCGAATGCGTTAGATATAATATCGATCGATAAATTACACTTTATATTGATGTCGTCGTATGTCACATACTCCACATATGTGGGCTGAGATATTTTATGAATGAATGGAATGAAGGCACAGACAAAGCGTTTAAGTTAATTGACGTCCTGTCATTGATTGGCACATCTGTAGCGACAGATGACGAGAGCCGAACGGACGCATCTATACTGGATTGACAACTTTGCCAGGTGCGGATAATGGAAGGCAGTATGCCCACTATAATATTCTTTATTGTGGATATTCTAATACTTTTATTTAATAATAATTACTACCGTCTATCGCCATCTTGCTATCGCCATTTTGTGTTGTCCAACAGGTTATGACTGTCACTGTCAGTTTCCATTTACAATGAGGTTTAATGATAATAGTTCGGCCTTGTTCTTTCTTTCCTCGGATATCACCGTTCTACAATTGGTTATTCACCTCTGTTGTGATTGTTCTCATGTCCATAGTCTCCATTATCATGTTGTTCTTCATGTTGAGCCATATCTTCCATCCGCTCCTCATCCTCAGAATGCATTTCATTCATTTGAATAGGTTTGAAGAATGATTGGTTTCTAGTGATTGTGAATCCTGGTCTTTCTGCAGTGATCATTGTTCCTCTTATTTTGGTGATTCGTAGCGGTTTTGGATAAAAGTTGGGTGTGAACATGTTGTGTTTTTGTAGTTTCACTAACACGTAGTGACCAATGTTCATTGTTGTCGACTTACTGTGTCTGCGTAGATCCGCATGTTCTTTCATGCGTTGTCGTTGTTGTTTATCGCGTTGCTCGACGGTTGATCAAGAGCGTTTTTATCAGTTTTGGTATCAATCTGAGGTGATTTTGTTCGGGTGTTTCTTCCAAACATACAGTAAGTGTGACTGGCGGCACTTGAGTTGTGGTATGGGGAGTGGCTCTGTAATTTAACAGAAAATCTTGCATTGTACGGCGCCAGTTTTGATTTTGAAGATGAGCAGTACGGATGGCTTTCATTAGTGGTTTCATGAAAGTTTCGCTTTCATTTGCTTCTTGCCATAATGGGGTGATTGTGTTGTGTTGTATGCCATGTATGTTTGGACTGTAAACTTCCTTTTAGCTGTATATTCAACCTTGTAGAAAAATGTTCATTAAGAAATAAAAAATGCAACAAAGGGCGCGCGCCAGAGGAGGAATCGTCAGTATACCGTGATGCATTGCGGTTTGTTTTTTTCTCATTTGTGAATTTCGCGTGCGGTCGACGAAATAATTGAGAGTTTTTTTCTCGCTGAAAATCACGGAAGTTTTAAAGGTATTTATTAACAATATGTTCTTGGGTATTGAAATTTACTATATAAATATTTTATTTGGGTTATTTGATACTTTTAGGGCGAATAATTTGCATATGTTTTGACCTATTTTTCGGGTCACTGCACACGGCCGGAAATTAGCTTTTAAATATGATGGGGTCGTTTATTGTTTTAAGTAGAAAAAGTCGAAAAGATCGTACCAGTACATAGAAGAGAAGTTATTCTTTCAAATGATACCAACAAATCAAAAACGACCCCACAAACCGAGAAGTTCATGGCTTTTCAAAATGGGGTATTTGGTGCTTGATTTATTCAAACCAGATTCAAACTATGCGTAAATACGCGACATCCCGGTTTCCGCGCGAAATGGCGCGAAAACACAATGATATTCATTTCATCATGCAATGGCCTGCAATCATATTATTTTTCAGTTTTGATATATAGGAACATGAAATCATACCCTTTATCAACTTTTCTTATCTATTTCCCATTATACTGATGAATAAGTAAGAGACAATAGCTCGTTTATAATAAGACTGATATTTACATACTAAAGCTATGTTGTTTGTGTTAACAATAGGATACGTGTGTATTTGCTATGAAATGGAATCTCGTGATGTTGCTGATGAGAATACTTCTAAGAGTGTATATGTTTCGAGTGGTAACACGCCAGGCAAGCCAGATAGGAAGACCAGAAGGCTTTCTCGTAATGCAACATCCAGTCGAGCTTTGTTCCAAAGTCCTGGAACATCACCCAAGTTAATGCTTTATGTATATTTTACTGTGAATCCGTGACGTTTATATTTATTGATAAATAACCCATCTGTTATTTGACCAAATATATTATTATTATTTAACTTTGCCAGGTGACACATTTACATCAGAAAATAACAAATAAAGTTACAAACACACAAAAAAAACACTATACAAATTACACACTAATAACAAATGGCGGGGACGCCACAACAGTTAAAACCAATTACTGTGGCCCCTTAACACGCAAAAAAACTACGTACAAGAATTTTATATCTAATCTATTTGTCCCCCGTGGAAAAACACTACGATGACCATTTACTTGGAAAGCTGAAATTTTAGTCGGTATATCAATAACACAAGAAATATATTACACGCTACCAATAAACAAATCGTAGTGCCCCCACAAGAAACAAACCAACCACATTGCACGCATACATAACAACACTGTTAATTTTGGGGTGTCAATTTAACACCAAAAAGTGGTGCTAAAAAATTAGGTAAAAAATGACACCTTTTTTGGGTGCTATTTTAACACCGCTGTTGATGGTGTTGATTTAACACTAGTTACGGTGCCAAAACAACACCTTTTGTAGTGTTAAAATAGCACTGATTTAGGAGTTGTTTTAACACCCGAATATTCTCATCAAAATAGCACCTGATTTAGGTGCTATTTTAGCACTAGTGTGAACAAAAACTTGCTCATTGCTACAAAGCAAATCCAAAATATAGACTCCACTTTTTAGCAAAGAGACAACACAATCTGAAAATATATGAACATCCTTTAATTGAATTAATAATATTCCAAAATTCCAAAATTACTTTGCAGCTAAACATTAAAATGGTAATAAATTTAGGCAAATCTTGCCATGCTCATGCAATGTTCTCACCAATTACCTATTGAAACCAGGTACATCTATTTTTTTACCCTGGGCAATGCCAAGCAATTCTAGTACTATGCTAGGAGCATGTCAGAAGAGTTATTCTATGTCACTCCAATGCTTAAGTTAACCCATTAACAACTAACAATTTTCCTTAGCAGGTGAAGTTGTCTGGCATTAGACAGAGTAAACTTGCAATATAAGATGCACAATCAGGAATTTATACAAGCACTTTATTCTACTGCCGTTTTTCAGATGAAGAAAATGAATTATTTACAACCGTTTACGGGTAGCAGAAAGGTGCTTCTATAAATCCCTTATAATCATTGTGGTTTAATGGGTTACAAATTTGTTATTAGGTAAAGTCAACAGTTATAGAGTCTGATGATTACTACACTAATTTCCCCATAGTCTATAGACATGCCAAAAGACTGCAACTCCACATTTTCTGAGATCAGAATACCTCTATTCTTTTGCTCCTGTCAGTATGGCCAATATCAAACACACACAACTTGACGCAGACCATTAACTCCTTGCGTTATCTTCCTCAGCGATACAAAGTTGCTCTATTACTTTAGTCGTGATGCCAAGGTGAACCATACATAAACATCAATATTTTTCCAGCTTCACAATCACATATAATTAGGTTATCTATAAAATACATTGAAAGTAAGGTACATAAGTAAATACAAAATTCAGATTAACTTAAAATATTTGCATCATTCTAATGAACGCAATTAAACAGGTGTCTGCTAATAATACATAATTATGATATTCTCTTTCATTAGGCAGAACATAGCTGACTTAACTACTATTTGACGAGATCACAGACTATAAAAAATAATCAATTCTCACACAATAATAAATATTCTTGCAGTGAGTTCCATATCAAAATACACCCCTAGTGACCCCACTATAAGTGGGTAAGGTCCAGTGTTACTATAGAGCACACAGGTTATAGTTAGAATACAATTAGCTATTGCTTATGTACAGTTAGCCTCCTGAGATTCCAAAACTCCCTTAGGCATGATGCACAGGTCTATGTAAATACTTTCTTCACCCTGCTCTCCTGGGCAGCACACTTTGGAGGAACAAGCAGGGTATAGCTGAGTTAGGAAGAGTCCACAAAAATCATCGAGAGCAGTGGTCAGTAAGCCACTTCCAAATATGGGCATCATATATTGTTGGTTTGTGCCGAAAAGAATGGAGGGAAAGTTATTATATATTATAATATTATACCTCACAATAAGTTTGTCCAATCAGAGAACTAGGCTTGTACCACATGACCGTGGTATTTTTCAGTGAATACCTGTACCCTGAGTCGTTTCCCCGGGGCATGGTATTCGAGTCGAATACCACGCTTGAGCTGGGAATTTGAGTTTTTAATACCCCGCTCGTACCCAGGCCGTCATCTAATTTCATCGCCTGTTTTCTAGTATCTAGTACAAGTAAAGTCATACAAGGTTCGGTATAATATATCATTTATAGACCTTTCACTCAAGGTATTCCCAAAAAATTGAAACAATGCTCAACTTATGAAACAATCACATAATTCATATATAAAAACATTCATAACTTTTAAGTCTACTCTAATGTCAGAGTTTCTATGGTATAGATTAATATAATTGTTAAGTAGGCCAATTGTTACAAGGGAATTTTTGCCGCGTTAAAATTCAAATATTTTCTTACGGCGACACAACGCACGCAACATAAATATTTATGAATACATCCGTAAATTTTTGCCTTTATAATTGCTTTATATTACATAAAAACATTGAAATATCCTTACCTGAATATTATACCAGCGTTCCTGAGCTATAACTCTTGAAATTCTTGTGGATTTCGAGTAGTCGGTCGGCCAAGAGTTCAAAATATGCTCCTAAAAGATTTTGATGGCAATTTTATGTTAGAAGCTGGCAAGAACCATATTCATACTCAGGTAGATGTAGGGAATAAGGTTTGAGGTGTTGCCAAGTCGAAATCTTAAATTTTGAGTGAAAAAATATGATATTTCTAAGCCTCCTTCCCGCGAAATCGCGGTAGTTTAACTTCAAACGATTACCGACAATTCTGCTGCTATGAGACAGACTTCTTTGCTCTGATTGGCTATCGGAATTGTTCCTAAATTGGTCAGCCAATGGGCGAACGTCGAAAAGTCCTGACGCTTCCGGTTTTTGCAACATACGAGGTAAACAACATCAAAGATATTCAAAGTACAAGAAAGAAATATGCTATTTATGCTATTTTAAAGATTTTTCGTGGTAATGCGATCAATATTATCTATACCCAATTGTTCTTTGCTTAGTTATACTGATTTAGACCCCTTTGCCCGCATTTGCTTGATTATCGCCGCTGCCTATGGCTATGTCGCGTGAAGTCAAATATAGTTTTAATACAGCCAGTACAATAATATAGTGCACAAAATATTGTACTGTCTGACCGGAAAAAGTATGACTATTTTATTCAATCGATACTATCTCATTTCTCGACTTATTGAATACTATCAGAGAGTATTCTTATAATTTCAACAAGATTTTACCGCACTGTTCAGTTCAATTCTTTAGCCTTTGGTTTAGCCAGGGCGCTACCTGGTTTAGCGTAGCAGCAAGTGTCGGACTGATATCAAATTCCTGTGTTCGATATTTATTAAAAATAACATATCATTCCCAATGATAACAGGTCTCGTAAGCCATTCTAGAAGTCAGAACTTTAAAAATTTCCGTGCTTGAGTTTGTTCACGAACATTATTTAGAACTTGACAAATTGCAAAGTACATTTTTATTGTTAGTTCCATTCAAAAGCCGAATATGTTTCTAACAGTTATCACTAAAATATAAAAATATATATACAATAGTTTCTTAATGAATAAAGTCATTTTAGTCAAATGCGTTTGTGTTTATAATTACAGGCTACAGCGATAGACATTGAATAATACAGGCTAGCCTTGATATAGGTCAGTGCAAACATATATGCAAATGAATATACAACAATCAAAACAGACGCGAGTCCTACTGTAGTTCGTTAGACAATCAGGTAAATCGTTAAATACACTTCTATTGGTAGACTGATATACAATGTGAGAGTATGGTTTCAAACATTGACTGAACAAAATTCAACAAAGATTGGATACAGTATAAAATATTTAAAATATTTTAGCTCGACACAATTCAGCACCGGACAAAATACAAAACATTTTGGCACGATACTTAGTAATTAAGCAAATGTAGGAGAAACGGGGGCTGTATCAGTATAGATAATATTGATCGCATTAGCACGAAAAATCTTACCTAAATATCATTAAAATCGTATAAATAGCATATTTCTTTCTTGTACTTTGATGTTGTTTACCTCGTATGTTGCAAAAACCGGAAGCGTCAGGACTTTTCGACGTTCGCCCATTGGCTGACCAATTTAGGAACAATTCCGATAGCCAATCAGAGCAAAGAAGTCTGTCTCATAGCAGCAGAATTGTCGGTAATCGTTTGAAGTTAAACTACCGCGATTTCGCGGGAAGGTGGCTTAGAAATATCATATTTTTTCATTCAAAATATAAGATTTCGACTTGGCAACACCTCAAACCTTGTTCCTTACATCTATCTGAGTATGAATATGGTTGTTGCCAGCTTCTAACATAAAATTGCCATCAAGTTGCAAGATACGATGACTTGGCCGGCCGTCTAGAGAAGAAAAAGCAAATATATTGCTTGTATTTTCCAACATAATTTTTCAAATTAAAATTTGAAATGAAAGTGACGCTATCCCAGAAAACTTTGCGCGTGTAGTAAGGAAATTAGACACCAGTCCGTCTTTCCGTGCTTATGTCATTTCTATGAATTCTTTCAGGAGAGACAACTCCCAACCCAAAAACATTGCTCGTATTTTCTACCATTTCAGATTTTTGTGTCATATTTTAGACTCTATGCTTTAGGAATATAACGTTCTCTGTAAAGTTTCTCTTAAAGGTATGCAGCAAACTAGATGCGACACAACAAAACACCATAGAGTTTGTGTATATAAAATGTCTATAATCATGTAGTATCACAAGATATTATGCATGGCGATTTTTCAAAACGATATTCCGTAGAAATATGTTACTTGGGCTTTCTTGCGATTTTTTGTGAAACTGTAATTTGACTTAAACACCCATAATATATTTAACCCTAAAAATCGTGTTAATTTAGCACCTCTATAGTGGCCTATGTTTAACACTTTTGATGGTGTCAAAATAGCACCCAATATTTAGCGCTATAAAGGGTGTAAATTTAGCACTTTCGCTGATGAAAGAGGTGCTATTTAGGACCCAAAAAAGGTGTCAAAATAGCACTCCAATATTTAGCACTATAAAGGGTGTAAATTTAGCACTTTCGCTCATGAAAGAGGTGCTATTTTATTGCCCAAGAAAGGTGTTAAAAATTTCGGGTGCTGAATTAGCACTTTAAAATTGACACCCAACTTAACGGTGCTATATTGGCACCCAAATCGGTGCTAAAATAGCACTTTATATTTAACACCACCTCCTGGTGTCAATTTAGCACCTATACAGGTGCTATTTTAACACCCTCAAATTAACAGTGAAACATTAACATACATTACGGCATTACAAACATATATATATAAGATATAGTATCATAACTTTAACCTTTTAAGCCCGCTTTCCACCTGGCGAATACGGTAAATCGGTATAGAAAAAAAGCAATGACCAATTGCGGTGTGTGCCGGTTCGTGCGAACGAATTTGCCCTGTGGAAAACGGACCCAAAGTCACATAGTATTACTAGAAGCAGCACGCTAATTTACTGTTTAAACTGCGGCAAGAGTTGCATTTTATGCTCACAGTTTTCCAAGATCTTGGATCATCTACGTCAAAGCAACAATGCAGAGCTTTTACGTAATAGTCCTTTAGCAGTGTTCTAAACCTACTTAAGCTTACGTCATTAAGTCTTAATTCAGTAGGAAGAGAATTCCAAACTCTGGTGACACGGTTAAAGAAGGAACTCTGGTAAGTGACAGTTCTGTAAGGTTTATTGTGTACTGAAGTATGATCATTGTTTTTTGTATAGTTCCTCAGTAGAAAGATTTACAAACCTAGTCATACAATGACACAGTCCCCTGTGAAACATCATAAATGGACATTTAATGAGGATAAGGCATTTATTGAGTTTATTTCAATTGCTAAAACCGATCCTAAGTATGGACAATGTACAACTTCTGTTCCTGAGTGGGCAGGATATAAGGAAAAGAACAGTTTTTGGAGTGATGGTGCTAAACATATTCAATGCAGCACTGGTTCTAACATTCTCCTTATTAGTAAGTACTTTTTGTTTACTATATCTTAGCCAAAATAAAAATAGGTTTTCTCTGGTAAGGCATGAAGGAATTCTAATAGACACCACCAGTGGTGGGCTTAAATTATCAAGGCTTTTGTGGAAGTAGAATCATTAATATAGAACTTTTACACATAAAGTCAGGTATACGAGTATCATCAAGATGCTGTTAGAAATTATTGGGCAGGTGAGGGGGTGTGATCGCTATGCTTTCAGTTTGAAAGGTTAAGAGCCCCCCTCCCAGAGTGTACTTTTGTTGAATGTCAGGAATAATGATGCTGCATGGATATGTCATTGACATCTTATGAACTTTATTCCCCAGCCCTAGCATTAGGTTGTGTTCTGGTCAAAATTATGCTATGAATGACCCCATAGTCATAATCACTTCATATTTCTCTATAATAAAATGGCCAATGTTCCATCAATACCTGATATATATTTCAGAACAGTACAATTAACTTGTTTCATTTTATCTTTCAGATAGTCGACTAAGGTCAAGGGTATACAATTCCTACAGAAAAAGATTTGTTTCCTTGGAGGATGCTGAATCTCATTTTGTTATAATGTTACAATCTGCAGTAAATTCTGTTTTGCAGCTTGCTTCAAAAATGCACCATGCTAATCACAATACAAGACATAATTGAAAGCAATTACAAGGCTAAGCATAGATGCATCTCATAATGCAGACTGCCCAGTAAAGCAATTATAATGCATGTTTTAAACTTTATTGATACTTCATCAGTTTTACATTATTTCACATTACACCATAGCATATATTATTGACATTACATGGGAAAAAATAGTTTTTGTACATGCTGTGGTAATATGTAAAATCATAATTTTACAAACTAAATAAGTTAGGAAGTTAACATGTAAATATTATAAATTCTAGAGGTATCAATAATTTTATGACTCTAGATAATATTTTATACAGTAGGTTTAGATAGGGGTAGGCACATGAAAAGCACTGTTTCCTGTTCTTCTAACCTTATACTTTCCATGTGATGTTTCTAACAATAAACTATTTTCAAAATCAATTGACTTGTGTCTTTATTCTGCTTATAACCAGTAACCGTAGTGTACCAGAACTGTATGTGGCTGGACAGTTTACCATTTATGGTTGTGTTTAATTTGTCTGGTAGCATACAGGCATACACCTCAAATCTGGGTATAAAACCTCTGTCTCATCAATATCGCATGTACCTCTTCATCATCTCATCTGTTGACTCTCAATGAGGTGGTAGATCTACTAAGTAGACAGGATTCATATGTTGATGGTAACAATTACATGGTGCTTGACTTTTTAAATTCAGTGGTGGGAGTACAGCATCCAACTCTTGAGTTGATGATGATGGTAGAATATCATTCCCACAAAATATTACATGTATTGAATATTCTCCTTGTCAGGGTCATCCAAGTCGAAGAACTACATACAAGATATGCAAGAACAAATCAGTTTTATATATAGCCAGAATAATTTCAGGAGATACACAGTAAAAACAAACTGGTTAAAATGACCAATTTTTATTGGTTGTAACCAATTTGAATTGGTCATTTTAACCAATTAATTAATTGGTTATTCTGAAATGACCAATTAATATTGGTTGAAACAACCAATTTTTAATTGGTTGCATTTTCTACCAATTTAAATTGGTCAATTTAACCAATTTTATTTGGTCACTCAATGTTGAATGACCAATTCTAAATTGGTCATATCTGTAACCAATTCTAAATTGGTCATATCCGCAACCAATTCTAAATTGGTCATATCCGCAACCAATTCTAAATTGGTCAAATCAATAACCAATTCTACATTGGTCAAATCAATAACCAATTCTAAATTGGTCAAATCAATAACCAATTCTAAATTGGTCAAATCAATAACCAATTCTAAATTGGTCAAATCAATAACAAATTCTAAATTGGTCAAATGTTGGGTGCGGAAACCTATTGGGCACAAGTGCCCCAGCGACTAAATTAATTGGCAAAATCCACATGTTTGAAAACTAAAAATAAATTGGTCATATTCACAACCAATTATATTAATTGATTAATGTCAAAATTATCTTATTCATGGGCTTATCTTAGATTCGAAGTTGGAAAGGAGTACATGCCCTATACTCCCCCAAATAACTCCCCTCTGTATAATGAGCCCCTGGAATCAGGGCCTGTTCATATAAGCCGTGCTAGCCCCGCTGACTCGATTATTTGGCATTTTACTGTGGCTTCGAGACTGGCGTGAAATGAGTTTTCGTCAGAAAGACAGAGATTATCGTTGCTGATCATTGTTGCTTATATGCTGGACTGTTCAGATATTTGAGATCAGTGTCTTCAGTGGTATGCAGACGCGTGCCATATATGGGCCCAGGATGCGTAGCGAGCGTGCACTCACAGCGCGTCCTTTCAAAAATCTTGTGGAATTAAAACTTTATACATGCAAATCATCCGCAAATTTTAACGAAATACGAAGAAACATTCCAATATTTGAAGATTGAAACAATCAATTGGAAAGTAAGTGTTAAACTGTGTAAATATTTTTAGATTTTGCGTGTAAATATAGGGTACATAATCAATTGTTTTCATGTATAATTTTAGCCGACGTTGGTCGTTGGCCCCATTTGGCTTCAAGAATATATTATTAATAGAGATTAAAAACTTTCTATATGCCTTTGTATTTACAGATTATCATTTCAAGCAATAAATACTGAAATAATATGTGGTCAAAGCGAGTCGAACTGTCTAAAACAATACAAACGACTACAACTACACAAGTTTGTCTGCCACAAGGTTAAGGTATGAATATTGTTGATGATTCATGAATTGATACTTAATGAAATATTGACTCATTTAGCTTTGATGTTAATACAATCACCAAAGCAAAATATTTAGCTTTCTATGAGAGGAGAACAATCCTTCTTTTGTAATAATACAGTATATTGTGCTATAATAATATCATTTCTATCCAGAATCTTATATGGCATTATAGGCCATTATATATACTGGGTTTGGTGGATAATCCAAGTGAGTAGATATACACACAAATTTAAGACCTAACCAGGAACGGTTGCGAAAAATGCAACACTAGGTCCTCTGGCAGGAATTGAATCATGACCCTGCGATTCGGTGCAGCGCTCTAACCAACTGAGCTACAGAGACCAGTTGCTAAGCTGTAACCGTAAGTTCTGTATATATAGGTTATCGGGTGTGCAGGTTGTGATAAGATGTGTATATATCTACTCACTTGGATTATCCACCAAACCCAGTATTCTAGTTCAACCAAGTGAAGTGAAAAAACAAATATTTGAAGTTCACCTTATCACAACCCACACACATTATATATACTGACTGTTTATGTTGGTGGTGGTTATGGAGGTATTTATATGGAATCTAGCCAGCATAGCTACCAGGGCTAGATTAGCTTGCTTTCCCAAGAGAAATTTCATTGGTAACACTTTTCAGGCCTTTCAGGAGTAAACATACCTGTGTTTAGCACAATATATAATATATCAGATGAAATAATATATATATTTGGTAATTGCACACAGATAAAATGACATCCTTGCCAGATTTATGCTTGCTTATTGCTTGGACTTCCTATATACAAGGGCCAAACACAGATAAATTTGGTGCGGCCCACCTTTTCTTTTTGTGTTGTACCAAACCTGAAATCACATACAATTTTCAGTGACAATTAATATATGTCACAGTAAAAGCCCATAGAAATGATAAGTCACTTACAGCATTGTTAACTAATCTATACTAATTTTTTAGCTACTAAAGTTTTTTAGGGGATCAATAATAGGGCTAACCTTTAGATCCTCCTGCAAGGGCCTATTATGTATTTATTAATTTTATGAAGGTTCCCTGAATAAATATTTTGATGAATGAATGATAATAATATTTTAACAGGGGGTTCATGTCACCCGAAGGTGTTTTTCGATGAAGCCCTGATTGATTGATTGATATTAATTTAAATACAGCATTAGTACTCTGCCCAGATCCTGGCAGGGATATTCCATAGGCTGGACAGCTTAGTTCCCAAATAAACAACTTGTGGGGTGCCCGGTCTTAATTGAAAATAACCCACAGGCCCTATGTGCATTGGGTGTAAAGTCCTCCTTAATATACCCTTGTGCATAATATTTTAACTCGGCAAGTGGCAATGCACCCTATTTTGCAGACAATACTGTTTATAAATGGCCAAGGGAAAAGTGTTGCACTTAGCCCATTAACCAAATTAGCACTGCTGTGAAGTCAGCAAGAATGATGATTTACAATATTTCTGGCTTATGTTGTCAAAATGTCAATGATGCACTGATACAGAACTGCTCAGATTTGATATTTTGGCTGAAGTTAAAGTTGAGACAAAGCAGTTATGATGAGAATATCCAATTATATATGTTAGAGTTTACCGGCAATGACTATAAGCATGGTACAAAGTATACATAATGTGAATATCATTCAAATTGTCCCTTCATGCATTTGTGTTACTATCAGACTTAGAGCTGCTCCCGATTAATCGATTGTTGGCAACGATTAATCGATTACGCATATCAACCGATGGGAGCAGCTCTAATCAGACTTCTATTCACTCCTAGCTAAATTTGTAAGATTGCAGTATTTCCTTAATCTGAACTTTTGAAATGTTTTGTTTTCTTTTGCAAAAGAGATGTATTTGTCATTTCGAATCTAGTATGTACAAAAATTGGTAGTATGACCTCAACAAACTTATGGCTAATATCTGATGTGTAGATATCATAAGTGTATGACATAGGTAATGTTATTTGTTGGCTAAGAAAAACTTTTTTGCTTTCTTACTTAAATTAACAGATCATCGAGGAAGCAAGGAGAGTCTTGGGAATTGGAGGTTGGGAAGGTAGGGATGAATTTAAGAAAGATTGTCTTCAATGGTTGACTGAAGAAATGAGACATTGATATGTTATGGGATTAGTAAAGGAATGAGCCTGCCAAAAAGCCCATGATGCATTGTTTGAAGATACTGATTAAGTCCGCACTGACCAGCTACCTGAAATTTAAAGCTGATATGCAATAAACTGGACTAAGTATTGCTGTGATCTATAGAATGTATATTCATAGGTATTCATGATGATAGAACTTGAACTTTATATATATATAAACTACCATGCAGGAAGTGCATGGATTCCTTGAAGAGTCATGCAGTCAAGTGCATTTAGTCATGCATGTGGGATACAAGATGTAATAAAAGTCTTTGATCCACTTCTTCTGACAGTATCCCTTGTATAATTGCATGTGAGATTATGAGTGAAAGATTATTTCAGGAAGGATCTGTTTTTGTTTCTGTTATATCACCTCAATGTAGAGTGCATCATGTACTATGTATTCTTGCAAGGGTCGTCACAGAGTGCATATGCTGAATGGACTTGATCGCTTCTTTAAGCTCTTAATCTACATATACTGTATATAGCCATCGGTCGGGTCTAACCAGAAATTGACCTGACAAATATACTGTATAGATACATGCTATATATTCTCAATTATTAGTATATTTATTTTGTATTATAAACTTAGTATTTGTTTGTAATTAAAACCTATTTGATTAATTATTTTTTTCAAGCGTCGTTTGATTGGTTTTGGTCATTTAACCAATTTAAAATTTGGTTAAAATGACCAAAAAAATTTGGTCGTTTGGATGCATCTGAGCCAACCAGTTTAAATTGTCGTTTTAACCAAAAAAGTAATTGGTCAAAATAACCAAAAAATAATTGGTTATTTTGACCAATTACTTTTTTGGTTAAAACGACCAATTTAAACTGGTTGTCTCAGATGCATCCAAACGACCAATTTTTTTTGGTCATTTTAACCAATTTGTTTTTACTGTGTACTGTAAAGCTCGTACAAAGTCCTACGTCCTAAATACCCATATATTCCAAACTAATTTTTAAGCCAAAACTTGTTATGATTTTCTATCTTTATCAGGATTTGAAGTTTCTGTGGTATATATTAACATACCTTATACAGATGCATTGTCAGAAGTCGATATAAGTGGTGTTATATTTATATATGGCAATTTTATAATACTCTATTAAAACATGGCAAATTTGATATAAATCTTATATTATTGAGGCTGTGCATGTTTGATGTTTCTACAAAGTTCGCTCGAATATCTATAACTTCAATATAACCTCTTACTGTGAAAAGCTCACCTTAAAAACACAACTAGAATGCATCATTCGGTAAACATTTGGGTAACTTTAACTCCATTCACAGTTGATAGAAAAATTGCATGGCTTCTGCCGTCCAACCTATCTAAAAACTAACGCTAATCTTACGGCACTGCTCAACACACGTTACTCCATCAGGGGCTAGATACAAAGGCTGTGAGGACACAACGAACATAAATCAGATGAGGTGCTTCCAAAACAGAAGCTTTATTCCCATACCCGGAGCGAAAAATATGCGCCATTTTCTAAAACGATCGATTTTCTGAGATGTGTTTACAACGACAGCCACCGAACAATGAGCGCGCTGCGCCGACGAATTGATAATATGTATCAATGGTCCAAAACCGCAATGCATTGTGGTATACTGACGAGACCTCCTCTGGGCGCGCGCAATCGAGGTTAAACAATTTGATACACTGCTCAAGGCGGCAATGTATGTCGGTGTATGTAAAAGATAAAAGTGCAAACGATTATTTCAGACAATGAACGTGATCTGTCCGTATTAATCTTTAATGTAGTTGAACATGCAGCGTTGAGTGTTGCAGATGGTGCTTAAAATAATTGTCTGCCTCTGTTCATTGTAAAATAGGAACTGACGAAAAACACCGGAACTATAATTATATTATATTGATCATACCGGCAACTTGCAGAAAATTTAAGAACTTTTGATTTTTGTAAAGTCTTCCGCCCAAAGTGCATGGAATGGCGTTTCAGAGACTCTAGATTTCAAAATTCTCAGTGGGAGCATGTCCGTATATACCCCCTAGAGCCTTCGAGCTTTTGGCACTCGATACCTGCGCATTCCTGCTAGCGACATTGGGCCTCAATAGACAATTTTGGTTTTGGCCGGCCTCTTTGCTGCCTTTTATGCCCTTTCGTCGGGCAAAACATACGTACCAACACCGCTAACCCTTAGATCCAAGTTACACTTCCGTCGGGAAGTGTCTATAAATGATGCGGAAATGCCATGAAAACATTAAATGTGTTACATATGCCTCCATAACTATCAGCAGGCTCCATTCGCCCCCACTTTTTGAGATGGATTTTCGCCCTTAAACTTACCTTTGGAAAGATGCTATGGCTAAACTTCACTGCTTATTTATTTTCAAAATGTACATTTGAATCGGGAATTCTGTTTTTTATACACTCTGCAGTATATTGGGTTAGACTCCAAATTGAATAGAGATGTGCACCTGCATGCTCTTCAGTATATATAAGATTGCTATATGCGCCGGGGCACAAATCTGTGCTATACTACATTATCTTCTTCAACTGCAAGATAGATAGTTCTACGCGAATATAGGTTCATTCGCAGAAAACTGCAGAGCAAAAGAAAAAACTTGAAGAATCTGATCTATGTTATTAATATGCAAGTTTAATTATTTATTAGAATATACCTGCTGTTTTTGGGAGCTACAATGTATAGATCAACATGATTAAAATAGCGCAATGAACGTGTAGGCGCCAAAGGTCTATTGGTGTGTTTACTAAATTTGTTAGCTACATTTCCCGAAAGATTCCGTGCAGACAGGCTTAATTTCTTTAATTCTTAGTTATGAAGGGAGTCCTCAATAGATTGCGCTGGAAGAAATACTTGGTTTTCTATAAAATCATCTGAAATTGCGAGAATCTTTTGCACTCCGCACGCATCCGTTAACTTAAAAATAACTTATACTTATTTGTATAAGATAATCTGTCGCCATTTCAATGACCCTGGCTATGTTGAGTATTCGTTCATATGAAAAATACCTGCCGTCGTGTGCTTTGTTTCCATGCGGTGACATATATTACGTATTACACTGAATGATTGTTCTGTTGACTTTGTTATACTGTTGATTTTTTCCATTATATAGCCATGCAACACAGAATAAATTATTTATGAGTTATATAGCCTACGTACAAAAATCATGTGATTTATATAACTACAATATATAGTAATAAAGACAATTAAAATTGAAAAATATATCAAGAACACCGAAAAGACAACTTTGTATATATAGGAACTTTAATATTTGTATCTATATTTGTATATAGGAACACAGGGTCCGCACAAAAGCCTATTCCATGCAGCAAACATGTATTAAATCACGGGAATTTGGATGAACCGGACCCAATTAAATATCTGTCCTAAATGCTATGAAATATATGGCATATCGAGCGACTTTAAAAACTGATTAATGTATTGTATATGCATCCATATATACTAAAGAAGGTGCCATTTTGAAATCCTGGGATTGCGCCCTTAGTCATGCCGGTGGCATAACGGAAAATTTCATTCAAATCGTTGCAAGGTGAATGAAATCTTCAAACTTTTTTAAGGCCTTTAACTGGTTATCAACTTTGAATTTCTGATAGGAGCCTAATATTTAATTACCTAGATCTCTTTTCGGGCTATTTTTTGTATTTTTGCCTATATATTTCCTTAATTTTGCATCTCAACTAAGGCGCCGCTTACACGAGACCGGGATGATATCAAACCGAGACGATTTCGTTTCGTTGATAGTATTATTTAAAATAGATGCTTAGATGAAATCGGGACGAAAACTTGCTTAGACTGGTTTGAAGTCATCCCGCTCGCTGCACCGAACCGACTATATCTTCAGACAGGCACGAATTCGGAGCGAGATGAATGTAAACACAAATTATCTTCAGACCGGTCTGAATTTTGGTACAATGCTGATAATAAACATCGGTAGACAAGATTAACAACATAAATTGTGGACTGTACTTTTGATGTGAATGCTTTTCGTACCGGTCTCATGTAAACGTACTGACAATTTCAATTTTCATCCCGTTCTGACTTCGCCCCGGTCTCATGTAAACGGAGCTTAAAGTAAAATGGATTGCAGCAGCGTAAAGAGCTGGTGATGAGAAGAAAAATTAAGTATGCTTGCTTCCGTACGATATACATATGTCAAGAAAAATTAAACTTAAAAATTTTGGAACAATACAACTGCGCATGCGTATTGTAGATTTTCTGAAATTTCGTACGCTGTAATTTCTTAACCATGCATGAAACGTATAGTTTCATTCACTAGCTCATATTGCTCCTCGCATGGCTTCAATTGAAATAGGCCATTTTTCCGTAGCTGAGATGCTAAAATGAACATTTTTTTCTTCTCAAATAAATAATATAGTGGGGTGTAAATAAGTGGGCGGAATTAGTACCCTTAGTGACAAGTATGGACCAATAAAATATTATATTGAGCTTCTCGGCTGTATCAAACAAGGTCTGCTAATGAACAATAAGTGTAATTTCAAATTCCGAACGGCAGTGCACGGGAAAATTTCGGTGCGATGGCATCCGTGTACCATTCCATTGGCATAAAGAAGAGAAAAGGCAAAATGAAATCTGCCTAAATGAAATTGCTGCCTGATTTTACGTAATGTCAGAGACTCCCCTGTCATGAGGCTGCAGGACTATGCAGTATATCACAGAAGCTGGCGGTGATAGTTCTCGCTGTATAATACGATTTATATGCAGAGCTATCTGCCTCAAACTTTTGTCTTTCTGCAGTTTCTCAATTTATGTATACTCTCTTTTGAAAAACGTGAAATTTCAATTTTTTCTTATTGCAATATCATATTCTCCATTGAAAAGCTTACAAAAAGTAATATTTAAGATATAATGGCAGCTACCTTGATTTCCCTAACATATTTTAAGTAATTACTGCTCCAAATTGTGAGAAACGGCGCTTCTAGCAAAATCAAATTTTTAGAGGTCAACATTCACTTTTCAGGTGGCTCCATGCACAATTATGCACAGCTAGAGCTATACACGTTTACAAAATTTGGTGATTTTAACGAAAATGTCTCTCTTTTTAGAGCTATAGTAGTCACTAATAAGCCAAAGTGGGTTGACGTGGATTCCACTGAGTGGTAAGCTATAGTTAGAAAACGACGCATACAAAAATCCTTTCTTTTAAATTCTAACAGTTACCAGAAGGTACTTATAAAATTGAAAGCATTGTTTATTATTTCAATAACTACTGCTATGAAGTTAACTATTTTCGATAAAGCCCCGGATTGTTAATAAGCCCACCAATCTGTCGTACTATCAGTTGCTTTATCATGCAGTTTCACTTTTGTTTTGAAAACTTAAACTACGACCAAAACTATTCAGCGCGTACTCATTTATTTAATCGAAGAAACTATATATTAATATAGAAAAACTTTACTACCTTCGCTGCCATTGTACTCTAAAGGTTGTCGCTGCACACAATTTAAACCACTAACATACTTTAAGATAGGGGGGAAAACAATATAGACGTCTTCAGTTAAATATTCCCTTGCCTCAACATTTTTATTTTTTTGCTGTAATATCGCTTCTGGTTGAATGAATGCTATATTTTCTTTCAGGACTCACTGTGTTACATGATATAAACGCTGTAAAGCAACGGGGCAATAGGCTTGCGAATTTAAATCATCACTATGAAACACAACGAAGAAAATTCTACCCTTTTCGCAACATATAAAGTTGCTGAAAATTCGTACGAGATTGTAAGCAAATTTCCAAGCAAAATGTATGAACGCAATCGATTTGCGATCATCGTTATCAATGGCATGCTTATATTCTCAACGATATCATTGAACGCGATCTCAACAATAACAATAAGAAATCATCTCAACTTAGAAGAAGAATTTTCTACTTTGTTATCCTGGTTCAGTCTGTTGTCGATTTAGGCGTCGGTGTTCTAGCTATTCCTCTTTTCATCTACTGCTTACTTGCTCCATTTTTGGATACTGTGAATTGCACTTTGTTCGTCCTGGCAATTGGAACAACATTTCTACCTTGTGGATTGTCAATAATAACATTGTCTGCAATGACAATGGAGAGATATATCGGTGTGCTGCATCCTTACTCCTACCAAACCCAAGTTACAAGGAAATGAATTTTGGCTTATGTGGCTGGAGGTGGCGTAGTCATTTGTTCAATAGCTGCGTTTTCATCTCGATATGATCGTGGAATTTTTAGGGTTTTTGGTGCTGGAATTTTACCTATATTTTTCGTTTTCATTGGATTCGTTTACACAAGAATTTATCTTGAGATACGAAAGCTTGTTCATTCCGAAAAAAGACAAGCCTGTGAAAGTGATGAAAATCAAAATGTTACAAAAAGGCTAATTTTTCGCGAACGTCGGCATGGAAGATGTTGCTTTCTTGTCGTTATTTGTTTTGGAATATTCATGCTACCTATCACACTACCCTCGCTCTTCTTCAAGATCGATAGTATTGAATACAAGGAGTATCTACGATGGTCATTTACATTAATGATATTAAATTCAACCATCAATTCTGTGATATTCTTCTGGATGAAGACACTGCTCAGAAAAGAAGCTTTTCGGACCGTTCAACAATGTCTTACAAAATCCCTCGGACGAGCTATACCATGTTGGTCGAGATCGAGTCAACGTTAAATAATCGTCCAAGTACATAATGTATACGATTATAAAGAAGGAATATCATATCCTCTCACCCCATCTTGTTTAATTTTATGGACGCAGAACGACAACTTCACCAAACGACAGCCGGTACGAGATGGTGAGCACAAACGAGTCCTTGACACGACGAGCAATTTTTTTGGAATTTGGGAAACAATGGAGACGTGAATACCTGATAAGTATTCGTGAATCAACGAGACTATGCAATAACATCATAGCCTAAAAGTTACTGCCGCACGAGAATATTTCGGTTGAAATTGCTGCTGGCGGCCATTATATGCGCCGAGTAGATCAGTATAGACCCCGAAGGGGTTTTGGTATTAATCGTATATATATTTAATAATTAAATAATCAAAGCCCGCCATGCAGGTGTGTCCCTGACACTAATCCTTTAGCAAAAATATTACAGCGATAAAAACTTACAATACATGACTTGAAGCGTTGGAC
Organism: Trachythela sp. YZ-2020; assembly: GCA_016169945.1. NCBI lineage: Eukaryota > Metazoa > Cnidaria > Anthozoa > Malacalcyonacea > Clavulariidae > Trachythela > Trachythela sp. YZ-2020. Next base: position 6,325,645 of record JADLSH010000220.1, read on the forward strand.
AACAGTCAACAGAATAATCGCAGAACGAAATAATAATAATAATTTTATTAATTTATATTGCGCAAATGTCAATATACATTTTCAAATACCATTACAATGAATAAAATGCATTAATTAAAATACAGTAACTAGGAATTTACATATAGTAATAAAATAGTTAGAAACAATATTTGTTACATATTTTAAAAATTAGTTAAGAAAAAACATACGATATAAAAATGTTTTAATCAATTTTTTAAAACTGTTCAAAGACGTGCAGTTTCTAATTTCACACGTTAAGTCATTCCAGAGCATCGGAGCGGCAGAACAGAACGCCGTGTCGCCGAGGCGAATTTTTTTTCCCTAAGCAATCGAAAACATCCCAAGCAAACGAAAGCATCCCGCCTGCATAATTAATACGTCATTATTACGACCCGCGAACAGGCTTTCAATCCGGAATGATTTGTACTACAAATTTAAAGTGTTTATAAATATAAACAAACCCCAACCCCAATATTAACCCCTTTCCTAACCCTAACCATTCTTAGAAAGTCAAAATTATCGAGAGAAAAAAACTTAAAAAACTTAACAAAAAAGTTTAAGAAAAAGTATTGGGCACGGGCTTGAACCTACAATACAGTATAGCCCCAGCTAACGCACGCCCTAACCCGCTACGCCACAGGCAAGCTCGCTGAAAAGAACGGCAAAAAATACTATTTAAATTAACTTACTACAAGAAATTAAAGTAATATGTAGTTTCGTATTATTTCCTACCAGCCTATTCGCGGGTCGTAACAATGACGTATTAATTATGCAGGCCAGATGCTTTCGTTTGCTTGGGATGTTTTCGATTGCTTACGGAAACAAAATTCGCGCCGCCGCCGTGTAGAGTAAACACAGATGGCAAGCTGTATTTGTTTAGCACGAAATTTTTCACAAATGTGTACAGCACACTATACAGCCCAGTGAAAATAATAAAACATAGTAATAATATATGAACAACACAGAGTTAGAACTTCAGCCGGGTTATCGACGCATGAAAATGTCTAGCGTTAAAGGAGTAAGGACTAGGCATGTTATAGCAATGAACCCCAATAAGGTCTCACCAGGTGAAGAGCTTTATATAGACATCCCAAAGCTAAAGCCGGATAATTGCTTAGTTCCCGGGTCACTTCACTTGCTGTTTGACTTTAAAAATAAGAACGCAAAGAGTTGGTTCCTGAATAACCTATCGAAGTCAATAATAGAAAGGTTTAGGGTAAAGTTAGCTGGAGAGATAGTATATGACTGCTCGTGTGAGGGATTGTATAATGTGTATAAGGATCTATGGTTGAGTAAGACAGAAAGGGACCAACGAGTTGAGTATGGAATTGGTAGTGAGAACCTTAGAAAGCTTATGTCTGATGACGACACAGGAGCCGCAGCAGGTGATGTTGGGAAAGTGTCTGATGGCTTGATGTTCTCGGTATATGGGAATAAGCTAAGAGTTCAAATAGACCGTATCATTAGTGATCATGGGCTGTTCGCGCCATTCTATATGAATAATAGATTCCAATATGTGCTGACACTCAGCAAAGCCACTGATATCATGAAGGCGCAGGGTAGTGAGGCTGTAGCTGGGTATGAACTGGAGAACTTGGAACTGGAGTATGAGACTGTGGATAATGAAGAGTTAGCTGGTGAAATAGTTAATTTATACTCAGCTGGTCGATCACTATCATATGACCATGTGACTTTAATGAAAACAGTAGAATGGGGTAAGGATCAGACTATTTGTAATGAAAGTATTAACTTACCTAGGAAATCAATGAAGTCCATAGTTCTGCTATTCACCAATAAAGCAAGGGGTGACACAGAGGAGTATGTTTATCCCAATATTGAGAATGTAAAGGTCACCATTGAAGGGGTACCAAACTCTGTCTACTCTCAGGGAATTACCAAGGAAAGATTCTATGAGGAGGCTAGCAGAGTGTTTGGGTGTTCAATTGCAGACCAGTACATGGGGATAAAGAGCTTTTATAAGGACTCATTTGCTCTTGTTGTTGATCTTAGAAGTAATCAGGGTAATGTTACAGCTAATGGTAAGCGAATAGTAAATACACAATCTGGTATACTTCTTGAGATTGTTAAAAAGGTGACTGCAGCTAATGTGATGTGCCACATCTTTGTGGTGAGTGACGGACTTGTTAATCTTATTAATAAGGACCTGCAATCAATACAATAATAGTAGTATATGGATAAACCGGAGTTAACACTTATTGTTGGCCCCTCAGGAGTTGGTAAAACTTATGTATTATTACACCATTTAATAGAACCAGGTAAATTTGATTATGTGATCATATTTTGTCCAACTATTTGGATTAATAAAACGTATGCGGAATGGAAACCAATTGACACAGATGATGGAGTAATAGCGGTTGAGGTGAGCGGTGATAAACTTGATAGTATGCTTAAATATATTGTTAAAAACCTTTGTGCTTAGCTACTTAGCATATAGTGGTAGACACCATGGGATTAGCTTATTAATATTATCCCAAAAGTTGAATAGTATAGCGACTGGAGTTAGGGATAACACTACGCGAATTGTCTTCTTTAAGACGCATAATAAGTGCAGCGTGAAGGTCTTAACCGATGAGATCTTTGGGGGAATATCAAATATATGATCGTGGGAAATCTTTGTTATCTGGTCTTAACAACGCTAAGTACTTGGATATTAACCTAGTCAATGGAATTAAATATTGCCTGGTATAGTATATAGGCATATGCCAAGGAAAAGAAAGGTCGTTACCGGTGGTGATAGTGATAGTGATATAGAAGAAATACTAAAACCCAATGAAAATAAAATAGACGCCAGAAGTGAGTTAATTAAGTTGCCTGAAGATGGGGAGAATGACAAAACTGTAGCCTACCTCAAAAAGGCTAGTAGCAAAACAATAGAGAAACTATATAAAAAATGGGAAAAGGATAAAATGAGTATCTCACTGATTTAATTATATCAAAATTCGCTGATATCATTGGTGGTCTTGAGGCTATAGAGTCATCTGATGAGCTGTCGATCTAAAGAATTGGATGGCAATACTCTTTTAATTAAAAGGTGATGTTCTTAAAGCAGTTGAGCGAATAAGTCCGTACATTCCATTGCTAGGATTAATGAGCGGGGGAGTTATAACGGCAAAGCATGTCTATAAGAAGAAGTTTGAACCTGTGGAATAGACTGCGTAACCATATAGTAGTATAGGAAATGGGGGTATCGGTCATAGTTTCAGACTGACCGCCTTTCTACGCAATCATGATGGCGTAAGTGGCGACCTTAATCTGTTGAGGAGATGGTCTCTGCAAACTCCCTAGGTTTGCGTGGGAGGGCGGTTTTCTGGAAAAGTGTGCTCGTACCCCCATTTTCTATACTAATACTGGCTTACAGCATATGGTCACATGTTAGGACAGTGGTGGTATGGTAACATACTCTTGCAAAATCATATTACAAAATGGTACATCTCCATGGTGGTGATCATTGGGGTCGAATAACTACATGATATCAATTTGAAAATATGTAAACAAATATTCAAGGCAATACTAACTCTAAATAGCAACAATTGATCCAAAACAAAACAATTAAGTATCTAAACCACATTATTTGGTATTTTTTGTATTTTTTGATAACCTATATTCATCAACACTACCTCTACCTGGGTTCTCATCGACATAGTCAAAGATTGAATCAAAATTACTTGAATCACTTAAATTGGGAAGTAAAGAATTGTGATTATTGAAAATTCTCAACGCTGTTGGTTGCGCTACCTCGGATCAATACGCGCTAATCATCTAAAGCGTTTTTAAGCCGCTTTTATCGTAAATATTCAATTCAAATATTTTTGAAATGTGCTTTTTTTATTTAAATAATAATCACCTATGTAATTTTACTAAAACAATTATTCGCCTCAGGCTCGGTGAATATCGTTGAATAAAAACCTCGACTTCCTCTTGGTTTTTATTCACCGACATTCACTTCGACTTCGGCGAATAATTGTTAAATAATATATAAAATCAAAATCGAGTTGTATGACCATTTCATTTTGGTGTCATATAATTACATAAATAAATCACAGAATTAATATAATTTAAATCATCTTACCTTTAGAACACAACTAGCCTGTATGCCATTTCCAATCAACGTAGTCGGTTGTCGTATGAGTATTTATTGCATTCGGCAAACATTTCTTCTGAAATATATCGTATTAATAAGGCCTATAAAAGTGTAATCCATTTTAATACAGCTGCGAAGCTCTGAAAACTATTAACACAAAACTTTGTTTTTCGAAAAACAACGAACAAACTGTATCTACACTCATATTATAAAATAATGCGAAAATTCGCCGTTAGATATTGCTTCAAAATATCCCAGAGTTGTTATTACAACGAAAGGCAGCCGAAGAATGAACGAAGCCTGGCGAGAAATCGATAATATGTAATAAGCCGCGTCTGACTGCGTTGCATGCCGGTATAGTCCTCACGCCTCCTCTGGTGGTGGATATTTCGAGTGAAATAATATATACAATATTAAAGGACAAGGTTTAATTGTTTACACCTATTACACGTTAAATTTCGAAATATTTTGTGCGAATATGTCATCAGAATTTAATTCCTAATTTCATATATAGAATGTTTCGTCACCTCATTGCAATGGCTATTCCAATTTTAATCTTCAACCCACCCCCCTGTTGAGGAACCGCTTTCTTTTGCACACTTCCCTATGGAATTTCCAAATAAATAAAGCCCGCTCCTCTTAGAAATTTCTATGTTTGATTAACCCTCACCCATGCCATCTCCTTGCCAGACTGCTAACTTTAACTGCGCACAGAATATTTTGGCGTACATATATGTCACATATGAGACAAAACGTGCACATTTAGATGAGGCAAAAATGTGCACACAACTTCAATTCTCTAAGAAATCTCTTTCTTGAAAGATCAAATTGTATACAAATTGTGCACATGACTTCAATTATAAAAAAATGCGCACAAAATGAGCACAGAATATCTTCAGTTCGCACACCAAACTTAGCAGCCTGGTCTCCATGGAAATTCCACAACACTCGAAATATTTCAAAGACATTCCCCATGCCGTACGATCGTACACTTTTTCGCGTACAGGCATATCGAAATACTAAGAATACTGGAAATATTTCAAAGGCGGTTGCTTGCGTCTAGGCTTAAAGCTTGGCGTGGCATTTTCAATGTTTGGTTTGACATTTGAACGTCTTTCTCATGTCTTGGCATCACCTTGTCTTGTCGACCTTGATTTTACCGTAAAATTCTTCCTGGATTCGTCCAGATGGATCTTTAGTATAAAATGGGCCAATGTGTATCTAATGCTATTATTTGATTTCGTTTTGTATTCCCATGTGAAGTTATTAAGACTGCTGAGAAAACCATGTGATGTTAACCGCAGATATTTGGTAAGTGTAGGGGCATGTATATAGTGTTAGGAATCAAGAGTATATATGACGCGAACTTCAAGAAGATCTTTGAATTGTTATATTTTATTACAGATGTTTTTCCCGTTCGGGCTTCCTCGTGAGGCCCTGTTTACACTATAACGCTACGGTTGGCGCTCAGGAGTATGTGGCCATACCGTAGTGAAATTTGCGACTGCTTACACTATACCGTTGTGAAATTCGCGATTGTTTACAGTAACGCAAACGACCCCTAAAAATAGCCGAAACGTCATCGATTTTACACTTGTGCATGCGCACTGCATGCTTCGTATTACTGCATCGTATTACGGATTAGAGTGTTTACACTATGATGCTACGGCAAATTTACCGTAGCGTATTGATTTGCATCCGGCGTGCCAAGCGTAGTGGTCTGTAGTTGGTATGCTACTGCAAGTTACTCCGTTATAGTGTAAACGCAATAGTAACAAGCGTAGTGAATTCGTAACGAAATGCCAACCGTACCGTCACAGTGTAAACGTGGCCTGTGGACTTTTACACTGAGGAAGCGCGAACAACGTGTGTAACAAAATAGAATAATTCAAAGATCTTCTTGAAGTTCGCGTCATATATATACTCTTTATTCCTCACACTATTAATACTAAGCGTTGTGTATCCTCTGGATCCTTCAAGAAAGGGGCATCAACGTTGGCTAACCAACATTTATACTGTCCAACTATATATATATATATATTCGGGGTAATTTCCTCAGATGATAAGATTGAATATTATCGGTAAAACAAATATCCCACGAGTTTATATATGGTTGACACAAATTGTTCACTTTGAAAGCTCTATATATTCCGGTTTTTAATATTCCGAGTTCTTCTATTTCCAGTTTCGTGATCACCATTCGCATTCCAGGATTTTGAAATAGTCTTTTGGGGCAATTTGGGTCAAGTCCGCGTTTTACTAAGTGACTCCAGTCCGAGTTTTACTAATTGAGTCCAGTCCACGTTCTACTAATTCGGTCCAGTCCGCGTTTTACGAATTGAGTCCAGTCCGCGTTTTACTAATTGAGTCCAGTCCGCGTTTTACTAATCCACCCTATTTGAGTCCAGTCCGCGTTTTACTAATGAGTCCAGTCCGCGTTTTACCACTCAGTCCAGTCCATGTGCAAGTCCAGTCCAGACCGCGTTTTACCATAATTATGCCCTTGCTAAGCGTTCACAGTAACAGTAATCGGAATTTTTGCGTCGAAATCTAGCTATAGCTACCCATTTTCCGCCTCGCTGACTTTGGCCTAGTTTGGTGCAGTGGACCAAGTCCCTTGTTACAGAACTATAGCAAAGATGGTTTAATTGTGGAATCGTATATGTACATTAGTGAGCCCTAGAATTTTTGAAAATATTATGGCATTTAAGCTTTCAATTAGTAACGTATATAAAGAACAGTTAGATAATGTGTTTGATCCAGAACGGACATGTTCGTGGAGCCTTAAGCCCGGCGCACACTAGTGCAAGTTGTACGCACAGATGTCATTCGTGACCAATTACGTGCGACGAAAATCCTAGTGTGCGGGGAAAATATACAGGATTTTTGTCACTCGTGTCGTGAACAACAAATATCAAACGTGTTTGATATTTTCTGTCATTCCTGACAAAAATTCCTCGCAGCAATGAATGTATGTTTAGCATTATATATAGTGGTTTATTGCAATTGCATTCAGCGAGCTAGTCGGTGGCGTAGTGGTTTAGGGCGTGCGCTGGCTACAGTTTCTTAGAGCGGCTGTTCAAGCCCGGTCAATCCCGGCCAAAACTTTTTTCTCACTTAAATTATTTTTTCTTTCAAATAATTTTTTCCGACTTGTTTTAACCCCAAAATTCCTTTTCAGACATTTCTGGTTAGGGTTAGGCTAAGGGTTGGAGGTGGGAAAGGTTTATTTTATAAGTATTTGACTTAACTATAGTCAGGCAAATGCCCGCCGCAATTCCTATCGCTAGCTGCAAGTGTTTGTTCACTATCCGCCATGTTGTTTTGGGAAATAACACGCATGCGCACTTCTTTGCTGCGAGGAATTTTTGTCACGAATGACAGAAAATATCAACCACGTTTGATATTTGTTGTTCACGACACGAGTGACAAAAATCCTGTATATTTTCCCCGCACACTAGGATTTTCGTCGCACGTAATTGGTCACGAATGACATCTGTGCGTACAACTTGCACTAGTGTGCGCCGGGCTTTATCCGTGGTTGTGGCTGTGGTTGTGGCTGAATAAACTGTGTATAAAAAACCTAAAAAACCTAAAAACCCTATTATTTCAGTATATTTCTTAGTTGGGGTGGTGTCATGCATGGGACTTTCGTCCCGTTCGCACCTCTACCTATTGGTCTGCTGTTTATTTATCACTACTGTATATATAATTATTGTATATACATATTTTTTTTTATCTATGAAAATAAAGCAATCTGATTGGCTGGCGATCGTTTCAGAGCGGTCCGGATTTTTGCATCCGGCCCGCTCTGAAACTCATCCGGCCTCTGAAACTCATCAACTCTAAAGGCTTCATACTAAGCACGATGCATGGAGAAAACTAATACATTTGTTTTAAATGCTCGTGTATTAAAACTAATACATTTGTTTTATTGCTCATGTATTTCAGTATTTGGCCACATTAAAGTTAAAAAAATACAGTTTAAACAGATATCATATAGAAGAAAAAACGTTTCTCCATACATGAAACTTAAAAATATGGACCAACTGTAGTGAAAACATGATTTTTCTGCCCATTTGTTAAAGTACTTTTCGTATACATATTGTAAACAAAAAAAAATTAAAGCCGTGGCCCTTGGCAAACAAAGTTGAGGCTGTATGTGTTTTTACCGTGAAATGACCAGAAAAAAATTACAGCATACCTTGATCATTGTCCAGTTTTAGTAGAAAGCGTTGGCGAAGTCAAAACACATGCATTCACTGCATGATTCACTTTATGAGTTTTTTATGGCCAAAGCAATAAGCACGAAGATATCCTTGTCGAAGAAACACGGCATACCAGAAAACCAGGCCAAAACCTTTCATTCCTATGCTTTTCTACTGCCATATTTAAAATATCGTGTACATTTTTACAGAAACTATGGTTTTTTGTGAGTTTCTTGCCAGTTTTCTTGAGTTTTCGTCTTCGTGTTTTCTTCGTACGTTCAAGTTTTGTCAGCCTCGCTTTGAATTCACAATTGCACTGATCTGGAATTTTCAATTTTAATAAATTCTTAAATTTTATCTATGATAGAAAATAGACACGTTATTTACCGGCAGCGTCGGTCCGGATGAGAAAAACTGTGCCCTCGGTCTTGAAAACGTCCCTCGCCCTCCGGGCTTGCGCGCGCGGTCAAGCGTGACTTCCACATCAAGCGTATTCCCGTCGCTGGACATAACAAAGTTTGTCGTAACAACGTTTGTCGCATTTTCCATCATGAAAATAACCATTACTCTTCCAAATAGATATTACCATAAATTAGCAAATAATGCAATGGGGTTTTGTGTGCAAGTAGATTCTACATATCGCTAATACTCTGAGACTTTCCAAAGTGTGGCCAGCTTAATTGATTCTAATGTTGAAAAAGAGAAAAATTGAGGTCAAGGGGCTGAAGAGGTGTGAGTAATTTGAAGAATTTCATGTTGGATAACCCTCTCCAATCGGACGTCAAACGCCCTTACTTCTATTTTGTATTTATATCTGGTCCGAAAGTTTAGCCAAGCGAATGTGGCACGCCAGAATATCTTGTGTAATGCAAGTAGAACTCGTATACTTCCTGACTTCTAATCCATGTCTACAGATCTATGTAGGAGCAGTTTTACTTTATTCTCTTTACCTAGAAGTAGACAGGAAGAATAGCATTTAAAATCAGGCCGACAGAAAAGTTATCCGCTTTCTACAATCACAAAAATACCCGTTATTCTTCGTACAAGATTTATACTAAATTACCAAGGAAGGATTTTTAGGGTGCAGAGCATTCTGACCTATCTCTAATATTCTGGGACTTTCCAAACTGGGCGAGCTTAGGGATGCTCCCTACAGTTTCCATTAGATATCAGTGCTTTGAATTGAAAGCTATTTGAAAGGTTATAAGCTTAATTTCAACACAATGGCGACATGACGTCATCATTTATCTTGGCAATTTTAACCAAAGAAGGTATGATAGCGGGAAAATAAGGTCTGTGACCTACTCTTTTTTTTCCAGGAAGTAAATCATGAGATTATGAGAAATCTGATTTTTGAAAATCGGCAGTGTAATTTTTTTGAAAAGCCAAAATTTAATTTCACCAACACTACTCTGGCGATTTTTTTTAAATTTAAGAATTTAATAGAACTTATTACGTTGAATACATAGTCAAATTTTGAGATATGGTCACCGGAGAAACGAACGGGAAAAAAATTTGTCTGAAAAGCCATTTTCTGCTTGCGAAAAACACGGAACGCCAGCAGCTGGGAAATTTGTCTGAGCATGCGCGAGTAAAACGTGCGTGGGGCTCGTGAAAATTGCGTGGGGCTCGCGGGAAATTTAAAAATCAAATTAAACAATGGCGGCAAACTTTTTTAAATGCCCTTTGCTCTTCCTCTTTCTACTACTGCACTTAGTTTTTTCAATTCCCACTGAAAAAAAGCATAAATGCATAGTTTGCCACAAACACTTAGACAAAAAAATTGGAAACGACACGAAGTAGCCTTCCACAACGTCATGACCTCGAAGCTTGCTTCGGTGTATCGTACGACGAGCCGGGTAGACTTTGTTCCGCCTGCCGTAGGGCTGTTTATCGTCACAAGAAGACAGGAAAAACATTCTTTCATGTAAGTATCTTTATTGTTGCACAATTAAATATTATTCTTTAAACATATACCTAGTAAATTACATCCAACAAGCTGAGAGCCAGCTCCCATGTAGATAAATTCACTACTTAAAATGTATATATATATATATATACAGTAGATAATATACATGGTTTTAAAATATATCTAGACTTATCTAGATAATGCATATTTTATTCCATATGTACAAATTATGGTATTGTAATGGAAAGAGATGGGTGTATAATATAAAACCAAATGACCAATTTAGACAGATTTATTGAACACTACATGGCAGCCAAGACTGAAATTTTAAGGCTGTACATAAACATACATACAGTACATACCTAATTACAGTACTATAATTCAATTTACAGCTTGTAGTGGATTCACAAAGCAAGAGGTTGGTCGGCCAGTTAAAAGAAAGCTACAATTTCCCGAGAAAGCACAGCTCGACACAAACTCTCAATGGACAGAGGAATACACCTGTTTTGGCATCATTAAGAGATCTTCCAGTGGTGAAGTAATTTTACCTCCTGGGTTGTTCGATGAAATTGACCAAAGCTTCAGAACACTTTCTGAAAGTATGAATAATATGAGTGCACATATAAAAATTTGGTTGCCTTGACAATATTACTGTATAGTCAGAGGGGATTATTAACCCATTACCTGGCAATGTGCCCTACTTTGGTATTTTACTCTGTCTAGCCCCAGATAATTTTACCCGTCAGTGGTAGAGTACTACCAGTTAATGGGTTAAGGGAAGTATATAGGAAAATAATATGGTTTCTGTCTAGGGAGGTTGTTAACAAATTGGGAATGAAAAATACTATAATGCTGTTTTTTGCAGGATGTGACCTTCAAAATGAGCTGGACAGAGTAAAAGGGAAAATCTATGAGGAATTCATAATAAAAAAACACCCCCCAATTTACGACCCAGACCAATTTGCTGAATTTTGTCACTCTGCAGGAGCAGAAAATATATTCAATCACATTCTAATGGCTGTTACCACTGACCGCCACACAACCTCTCGAAAGGAACTCAACAAAAGGAGAACAGTGTGCATAATTTACAAAATGTGTTACTGCCTTAGCCAACTCTGCAACATCATGCAAGTAGACCATGCAATGTATCTAAATTCCAACAATGTCAACCAAGAAGGCATAGATACCGAATACCAACTTGGAAACACCTGTAGCCGAAAAACAACCAACATGAAGCTCAACAAGTTGGCAAATAATCACCAACACAACCTTGAAATGTTTTTTTTCTGAAGCTATAAAGAATGAATGGCTACTTGTGCTCATCATTGACGACTTTATAAAAATCCATACCAACAGGCGTCCAAACCATCAACAATTATCAAATTGTATAAGCATGTGTACCATTGTAATCAAGGTATTTAAATCCCTTAAAGCTATCAAAAAGCCAAAAAATATTTCCAAGATCCATCACCAGGAAGGTGTGAATATCAAAGCCTGCATAGATGCTATAACAGCTCCACAGTCAATGACATTGCTTTCCAGCACCTACTCGAGTACCATGCCACAGTGGTTAACAAAGTCTTTTTTTACTCCTGACCTAGAAAGGCACATTTTAGAAGAGCACCTTTATAGTGATGACAGTGGAGTGAGACTTATGAGGACGATGGATGTACTGCATTTGATAAACTTTATGGAGTTGCAACTAAAGTCCAAGGAAGGGTTTGCTACAGCATATGATATGGCCTTAGCTGGTGGCTTAAAAAAATACCTAAAAAGGTTTGTTGTGGTCCAGCCTGGAGATTGGCCTAGTCAATTCTACGGTAGGCAGATCGTATATGAATATCTCACCCAAAAGAGAAACCAAAATGAACCTCAAGTAAAGTCTGGAAATATTACCTCCAATAGTGCAACTTCAAGTGTGCCACCAATATTGAATGTCCCTGCTCCATCTATAACATCTGTTGTTCCAACAATGGGGCCACTCCATATTTCACTAAACAGCAGAGAACACATCTTCATGAGCTTTAAGCCATTTTTTAAAAAAGTGTACAGTCACCTTTTCCCGGGAAGTAAATTGGCAGAAACGCCTAAGCCATGGAGAATAAATTTGATTCTAGAAATAGTTTACGGTGGTTGGACCCTTATCAGGAAAAAGTCTAAAACATTGTTCCAATATTCCAAAGATATTCAATATGGAACACTTCTCAACCTTCTGGATAACTACCTCCCTCTCGTTTTGTCAATTTACACAATAACTTTTAAAATGAATGACTTTAAGGAATATTACAATGCTATGATTAGAATCTGGGTGATGTTTTTGTGTCTCAAGCGTCGCCATTACAACAAAGCACCGCTTGTATGGTTGTCTTGTACAAATCACTGGTCCAAAAATTACAGTGAACTCTATGATCATTTCTGCCAGTGGCCAACAATATTTGACGAATATCCAGTGGAAAATACGCACAGTATTCTCAGAGCACAGACAAAACCTGCAGACACGGCTGAGAAACTAACAAGCAGAGCCAAAAGTATTTTCGAGTCAAAACAACGACAAGCCAATTTCCGCTCAATTTTTACACCTCCTAAGCAATTCAATTTTTCCCAACAACAGCTACAGTTTCTAAAAGTTAAATGTGCGCAATTCCTGACAAGCATACTTTCAAGAATTCACAGTAAACCCGGATCAGCTTCCATGACAAAAGAAAAGAAAACAAGATATGTATGCTTACCTGATATATTTGGAACAATAAAGATGAAATACATCATTCTTCCACTTGGTTTTAATTCTACCACAGTTCCAAATGAAAACTGCAGATGTGACCACAAATCATGCACAGTGAACAATCCAAATGAACCATGGCAGCTATTCCAAGGATGTTGGCACTCGTTTCACAAGACATGTTTGAATGATGCACCATCCTGTCCATTGTGTAAGGAATTGTTAACAAAATGAGTTCAGGAATTAGGACTTGTCGCTAAAGAGGCAATTTTACATCCAAAAGATGACAAGAAATGTGAAACCAGTGAACCCACAGATGTAGAAACCATTGAACCTTCAGAAGACACCAACACCATGAAAGCACCAGAGGTTCCAGAATGTGTCAACCTGCAAGAAATCAATGAAACTGTAAATGATCTAAACAGTAAAATTTCTTCCTTGAAATCTCCACCCCAACCCAGTCTGGCACATATATCACACCCTGAAGTACAACAGGTCGTACCTCAACCTGCAAATGATCAAAGTCAAATACAAAATAGCACTTCGCTGGAAGAAATTCAACCTGGCAAGATTAATTCAAAACCTGCACCACAAACAACTCAAAACAGAATTGAAACTGTTACAAGAACTGATCTCCCAGGGATAACTGAATGGTTATTACCAACAAAAATTTGCCAGACCCGTATATATGGAAAAACACTAGCAAGCAATGCATGTACTATCATCACAACATTATGCTGCAGGAGCTTTCTAAAGGGAGATCGAGTTGATGATTCCATCAGATGCTGAGCTAGGAAATACAATCGACAAGTTCAAGCAAATAATCATGACAGGAAATATGTTGTACAGTGGCCTCCGCATGCCTTGTAACCAACCCAATCTGGAAGTATGTGATGTCTTGAAGAAAATTGTGGATTTGAAGCTCAGCATGGTCAAAGACATAGGATTCTTCTATGCTGAGGACATATATGAAACATTATGTCAGCTGCTGCAATGTGAGGGAAGGCAAGCTGGAGTGTTAATTTTCCCACCAGATAAGTCTGTGGCATTGCTAGCAGATAACAAAGAAATTGCAGTTTTCGACAGCCATGAACATGGACAAAGTGGAGGGTTAATAGCTGTTTGCAAATCCCAAAACATTGAAGAGTTTTTTTACTATCTTCAGACAAATGGTCATTAAATGGCTGCAACTTTTCACTACTTGAAGTGGAAAATTAACAGTGGTTTGGTACATTGAAAGACTGAGTTTAAATATACTTCAATAAACTATGCCCTTGTATATATAAATGTTTATGAATAAATATATCATGTTGACACAAATACACATGTTTATGTTCTTAAATTACCTGCATTTCATGTTGTGATATAATCCACATGATGTCAAATCTTTTTACACTGCTATAGCCTATAATGGGATATAATTTCATTTTTAATGCCATTTTGAAGATTTAAAATATGGTGTGAACAAATTATTTGATATTAAAATGAAAAAGTAAGAAGTATATAAGGATGTTTTAAAATTAGTGTTTTAAATGTAAAAAGTTTCCACTAAATTCAAAAGCAAACAAGTTTATCCACTGGATATTCCTATCGCGGTCAGTGAAACCAAACTGTTCGATTTCATGCTTGAAATCGACATTTTGCATGTGTGGCGCCAAGACGCAAGCATTTTCATTCAACTCAAAGACCTTTTAGCGTAATTTTAAAGAGTAAAACAACAAGTCAGGTGTTTAGACATAAACATCTAGATTAAATTTCAGTGGGAATCATTTTGGAGCAAAAGGCAGAATTTTTTTAAATTCAATTCAAACTAGTCAATGTTTCTCCTCGAACCACAAAACAAAATGACAATGAAATCAAACGCATAACCACAGCAATCCGATGAACTAGATCTTAGTCATTTGCGGTAAAACATAATTATATATCATTAAAGAGACGATTTGTCTGGTCGCAGACACGATAGCCGTATTGTTATCACTTCCACGGCCATTTCAACAACAACCATGATTTAATGTACTTTCGTGTTCACTGGAGTTTCAAGAGCAATTTTCTATCATTAACGGAATTTTTAAAACACAAAGTTAGTCTTCAAAAGGAAGGTAAATATGTCGGCAACAACTGGGAACAAATAATATTTTGGAGCAAAAGCTGATTTTTTTTTATTTAGTCAAAACCTAATTTCAACATGACGCTTAATATTTGGACATTTCCACATGCGTCAGTAATTTCATGCAACGATTTCCCAACAATTATTCATCAAATCATTGCACTAAAGAGTCAACACATGATTTAATATCAAAGGATTCATTCCACTTACTGTTTGCAGAAATCACGGCTGAACGGGTCACGAAGAATACAGTTTAGCTGGAGCATTTCGGCTATATCCTCGTTCGAGTAGAGAATTCGCACGTTTACCACTCTCTGCGGCCGAACATCGATAAAATGCATGTCGTTTTTTTATAACAATCTTTGTCATGGTTCTATCATTGTTGCTATTCCACTGATGATCAACATGCGTCTCTGTCTTCAAGATCTCGAGTCATAACAACATGTGCTTGTTCGGCTGTTTAGCCTCGTGCGACACCACTCTCCTGTCAAACTTTGAAAATTTACTTCAAAAAACAACGTCATCACATCCAGATAAGATCGACTGGTAGCCACAACAATGTTTACCCAATTTCAACGAAATTTTTTATAAACAACATAAATTCAGCTCGTCAAAGCGACTGCATTCCTGCCGCATCTCCGAAAATAATTTGCATTCTGCAAAATTGAATTATTTATTCGACTTCCAGCGCTATTTTTGCACAGCGGTGACAAATTTCCCAGCTGCTCGGAACGCCTAAAAAATACTGACCGATCATGATATAGTGTTTGCGGGCGCATGTTCGAGTCACTTTTTCGAAATGGTTTACAATTGCGAACAAAATTCTCTTCGTTCTCGTTAGCCTTGGCTTGTTGAATCCTTTGGTTTGTCGGTGGTTTACGCATTGAATCAATCCACGTTTCTTAAATTTGTTTTTATTGTTGAAATCGGTAAGAAAACTTTTCAAAACATTCAAACAATTTCAAATTTCATAAGATGAGTTCGTAAGTCGTAACTGTCTGTACTGTAGTTGTGTGCAGTAGTTTTTAAACTTTTGATTGCTTTAAAGAATTATATTACTTTGACAGTTCTAGACTGCCTTGAGGAGAGTATAAAATATCATTTTAGAATTTCTAGTCTGCAACAAGTTGAGGTTTTTGGACATTATAAAAGATAATACTGAACGTATTAACGTAAATACGTAAAAACAAACTAAAAGAAAGCTTAGAAACTGGTTAAGAACATACGTACTGTTTGAATTTCAAAGATATACGATTATAATGAAAAAGTTGTGGTTTCTTCGCAGATATACAAGTCTCGAAAATAAGTTCCCACGGCTTATTTCCAAATTTTACCGGGTCACGAAGATTCCATGCCTGAGACGCGAGGGTGACGTCTGATTTATATAGATCGTGTTTCAAACTGTACTAACTAACTGTGGGAAGCCACTTTAATTTATTTCAATATTAAAATATAGAAAAACTGAGGTCAAGGGGCTGATAAGTGGTGAGTAATTTGAAAAATTTCATATTGGATAACCCTCTCCAATCTGACCTCAAACGCCCTTACTTCCATTTTGTATTTATACCTGGTACGATAATTTAGCCAAGCGCATGTGTGACGCCAGAACATCTCGTGTATTGCAAGTAGTACTCATATACTTCTTGACTTCTAATTCATGTCTACAGATCTATGCAGAAGCTGTTTTACTTTAAATTATTCTCATTACCTAGAAGTAGACTGGAAGAATAGCATTTAAAATCAGGCCGGCACAAAAGTTATCCGCTTTCTAAAATCACAAAAATAGTACCCGTCATTCTTCCTACAAGATTTGTACTAAACTCGAAATACATGCATGCAGCAACCCCTCGCCACAGCTAAACAACGACAGTTTCCAACATTATACTAAGCTTTTTTGTTGCAAAATCTGCCGTTGCACCAGCAGTCTTTTTTTCTGGAAATGAGATTCGGTAAATCAATGGCCGTGTTTGGTATCTTCCATTCAGGGATAATTTTGGCTAAAAATTGAATTATCTACATAACCATTTCTACTGGGGTCGATAACATATCCATTTCTACTGGGGTCGGTTTGTATGCTGATGATACCAAACTGCATAGATGTGTGCAAAATTATAGTGATGCATTGGCATTGCAACTGGATATTCAAAGTCTCCATTGTTGGTCAAATGAGAACCTGTTGAGCTTTAACAAATCGAAGTGTAAAGTCTTGTCTATCACGAGAAGGAAGTCTCTCTTAATTTACCCATATGGTCTTGGCGATCACCAACTATCGTCTTCTGATGTACAGTCTGATCTGGGCATCACCATCAGTTCTAAGCTGTTACGGAATGTTCAGATCAACAAAGTTCGGTCAAAAGCCAACAAAACGCTCGGGTTAATTCGGGGTTCCACCTTGGAGATAACGGACACCAACGCCAGAAGGCTTCTGTATCTACAACTTGTGAGAACTAAATTCTCCTATGCAACCCAAGCCTGGTGTCTACAGTCTTTGAAACTTATCGAGGACGTCGAGAAAGTGCAGAGACGAGCAACCAAATACATACTGAATCTTGGGTTTATCACAGACATCTCATACAAGACAAGACTCATATTGGCACGAGTACTTGGATTTGGTTTTCTTCTACACGATCATTAACAATCTTACATACATTGACGAACGTGCTCTACCGATCATAGCTGGATCAGGAAATACAAGAAGTGAATCAAACGCAAACCTG
Organism: Trachythela sp. YZ-2020; assembly: GCA_016169945.1. Lineage (NCBI taxonomy): Eukaryota > Metazoa > Cnidaria > Anthozoa > Malacalcyonacea > Clavulariidae > Trachythela > Trachythela sp. YZ-2020. The sequence continues at coordinate 6,343,428 of JADLSH010000220.1, forward strand.
TTTAGATTTGTAATACCTTATGCGAAAACCGTAACATTCCAGACCTCACAGGTTTCTCGAAAGATAAGCAACGGAAATATTTCTTCAGTAGTGGAAGCACTGTAGTCATAGCAATACTGACACAAAATAATACAAATTTTTACGGAACAAAAGTACAAAACAGGATACAAATCGGCCAAAAATAATAAAAAAATAGTTGTTTTAGCAATAGAAATCCCGAATTTATGATGTAGGTATGTTATTATTCGTTATATCAGCTTTTAATGTAAAATTCAACTTTCCGTTCAAATATAACGTTTCGAAATGTTCACAAAACGAAACTGCATTTTACCGATAAAAATTCGTTTTTGAAATGAAATCAGTTACAAAATATAAGCGTACACACAGCTCTTCCAATAAAGTCCCAAAAGCCACCTTTAATTCAGACTTTCTCACGTTTTTCTATAATCTAACTCACTCCACTCCTGACAATCTGCCATACTTTTGAGATCAGTGAGATGACCACCCACCAACCTTGAGCCACGCGCCCGCGATTATTGATGAGCTTTAGATTTCCATGGATTTCCTGTTTTCCGGGTGTGATAAATAACCGAGCGGAATAAGTACCCTCGCCCCGGGCAATCGCCCGGAACGGCGCTTCGCGCCGTTGGCTCGAGGATAAGCAAAGAAGGAATTTTAGGGGCCAGATCCTTTCTAACATATCTCTAATATTCTGGGACTTGCCAAACTGTGGCTAGCTTATTTTATTTTAATTCTGAAAAAGAGAAAAATTGATGTCAGGAGTTGAAGAGGGGTGAGTAATTTGAAGAATTTCCTATTGGATAACCATCTCCAACCGGACCTCAAACGCACTTATTTCTATTTCGTATTTATACTTGGTCCGACAGTTTAGCCAAGCTCATGTGGGACGCCAGAACATCTCGTATAATGCAAGTAGACCTCGTTTACTTCTACTGATCTATGTACGAGCTGTTTTACTTAATCCTCATTACCTAGAAGTAGACAGAAAGAATAGCATTTAAAATTAGGCCGGCACAAAAATTATCTGCTTTCTACAATCACAAAAAATACCCATTATTCTTCCTACGAGATTTTTCCTATATTAGCAAGGAATTAATTTTGGGGGCCGGAGCATTCTGACAGATCTCTAATATTCTGGGACTTTCCAAACCTTGGCGAGCTTACTTTATTTTAAAGTTGATAAAGAGAAAAATTGAGATCAGGGGGCTGAAGAGGGGTGTGTAATTTAAAGAATTTCATATTGGATAACCCTCTCCAATCGGACCTCAAAAGCGCCGAGCGCATGTGGGACGCCTGAACATCTCGTTTAATGCAAGTAGATCTCGTTTACTTCTTGACTTCTAATTAATGTCTACCTATCTATGTAGGAGCTGTTTTACTTTATTCTCGTTAGATAGAAGTAGACAGGAAGAATAGCATTCAAAATTACGCCGACACACAAGTTATCCGCTTCCTACAATCACAAAAATAACGTTATTCTTTCTAGGAGATTTTTACTAAATTAGTAAGGAAGGAGTTTTAGGGGACAGAGTAATCTAACATATCTCTAATATTCTGGGACTTTCCAAACTGGAATTGCTTAATTAATTTTAATGGCGAAAAAAAGAAAAATTGAGGTCAAGGGGCCGAAGAGGGGTGAGTAATTTGAAGGATTTCATATATATTGGATAACCCTTTCCAATCGGACCTCAAACGCACTTCCTTCTACTTTGTGTTTATATCTGGTCCGACAGTTTAGCCAAGCGCATGTGAGACGCCAGAATATCTTTTATAATGAAAGTAGAACTCATATACTTCCTGACTTCTAATTCGTGTCTACAGATCTATGTAGGAGCAGTTTTACTTTATTCTCATTACCTAGAAGTAGACAGGAAGAATAGCATTCAAAATTAGGCCGACATACAAGATATCCGCTTCCTACAATCACAGAAACTGATAGCGTTATTCTTTCTACGAGATTTTTACCAAATTAGCAAGGAATGAATTTTAGGGGTCAGAGGAATCTAACATATCTCTAATATTCTGGGACTTTCCAAACTGGAATTGCATAATTAATTTTAATAGTGAAAAAAAGAAAAATTGAGGTCAAGGGGCCGAAGAGGGGTGAGTAATTTGAAGGATTTCATATATATTGGATAACCCTTTCCAATCGGACTTCAAACGCACTTCCTTCTACTTTGTGTTTATATCTGGTCCGACAGTTTAGCCAAGCGCATGTGGGACGCCAGAATGTCTTGTGTAATGCAAGTAGAACTCATATACTTCCTTACTTCTAATTCGTGTCTACAGATATATGTAGGTGCAGTTTTACTTTATTCTCATTACCTAGAAGTAGACAGGAAGAATAGCATTCAAAATTAGGCCGACACACAAGTTATCCGCTTCCTACAATCACAGAAATAACGTTATTCTTTCTACGAGATTTTTACCAAATTAGCAAGGAAGGAATTTTAGGGGCCAGAGCAATCTAACATATCTCTAATATTCTGGGAGTTTCCAAACTGGAATTGCATAATTAATTTTAATAGTGAAAAAAAGAAAAATTGAGGTCAAGGGGCGGAAGAGGGGTGAGTAATTTGAAGAGTTTCATATTAATTGGATAACCCTCTCCAATAGGACCTCAACTACACTTTCTTCTACTTTGTATTTATACCTGGTCCGACAGTTGAGCCGAGCGCATGTGGGACGCCTGAACACCTCGTTTAATGCAAGTAGATCTCGTTTATTTCTTGACTTCTAATTAATGTCTACCTATCTATGTAGGAGCTGTATTACTTTATTCTCGTTAGATAGAATTAGACAGGAAGAATAGCATTCAAAATTAGGCCGACACACAAGTTATCCGCTTCCTACAATCACAAAAATAACGTTATTCTTTCTAGGAGATTTTTACTAAATTAGTAACGAAGGAGTTTTAGGGGACAGAGTAATCTATCATATCTCTAATATTCTGGGACTTTCCAAACTGGAATTGCTTAATTAATTTTAATGGCGAAAAAAAGAAAAATTGAGGTCAAGGGGCCGAAGAGGGGTGAGTAATTTGAAGGATTTCATATATATTGGATAACCCTTTCCAATCGGACCTCAAACGCACTTCCTTCTACTTTGTGTTTATATCTGGTCCGACAGTTTAGCCAAGCGCATGTGGGACGCCAGAATATCTTTTATAATGAAAGTAGAACTCATATACTTCCTTACTTCTAATTCGTGTCTACAGGTATATGTAGGTCCAGTTTTACTTTAATCTCATTACCTAGAAGTAGACAGGAAGAATAGCATTCAAACTTAGGCCGACACACAAGTTATCCGCTTCCTACAATCACAGAAATAACGTTATTCTTTCTACGAGATTTTTGCCAAATTATGAATGAATGAATGAATGAATTGAATGAATTTAATTGTCACCAAATTGTTATATACAGCATTAAATTATAGAGTAAATTACAATAGTATATAAGATAAGTTTTAATAAAGTATAATTTACAAATAGTATCATGTGACGAGGTTTGATTTGAAACCATTAGGCTTATTTAATATCAAACTTCCTCTTATTTCTAGTTTTTAATTACGAAAAAAATAATATGTATTATCAAAGTTATGAATACAGATATGTTAATTAATTGATATACAGTGAGCAAAAGTGAGTTTTTAATTTCTTTGCAAAACAAGAAAGCGATTTACTATTTACAATGTACTTATCCAAACTGTTGTAAAGGAATGGACCTTGATACTTTATTGAAAATTGTCGTATATTTGTTCTAGGTGTTATAATGTGAAATTCATTGGCTCTCCTAGTGTCATAATTATGTACTTGCTTATTAATGTAAAACATACTTCCGAAATGCCCTGGCAACAGGTTATGTTCATACGAAAACATAAACTGTCCTGTTTGTAATTTATGGATATCATTAAATTTTAATAGCTGAAAATTCTTATAGATCAAACCTGTAGGGAGTCAAATCTACTATTATTTATAATTCTAACAACACGTTTTTGAAGAATCACCAAACGAGATAAATTAGACGAATATGTGGACGCCCAAACAATATTACAATATTGTAAGTATGGGTACACCATTGAGTAGTACAATGTTAACAAGGAATGCTTTAAAAGAAAGAAACTAGATTTACGCATGATTCCTATTGATTTGGAAATCTTATTTGACACATGGTTAATGTGAGATTTCCAGGAAAGGTGTTCATCTAAAACAACCCCAGGAAAACAACTTCTTCAACTTGACTAATTTCTCTATCATTTAATACCACCCAGAAGTCCGATTGCAGCCTTTTTGTCTAGGACTGAAAATCATAAATTTGGTTTTATCTACATTTAAAGATAATTTGTTCACTCGAAGCCAAATCGAAATTTTTTCCAGCTCTTGGTTGATAACATTAATCAAGTGCACCGGATTTGCATGGGAAAAGAATAAATTTGTGTCATCAGCAAATAAGATTAATTTTGCCAAACTTGAAACATTGCATATGTCATTAATATATATCAGAAACAACAACGGACCTAGGATTGATCCTGTGGTACTCCACATGTTATAGACTTCATGGTAGAAGACGAGTCATCAACCTGAACAAATTGCTTCCGGTCAGAAAAATAGCTTTTGATCCAGTTCAGCGCTATGTTACGAACACCATACCATTCCAGTTTTGCAAACAGAATGCTATGGTCCACCGTATCGAAAGCTTTAGATAAGTCCAGGAAAATTCCGACAGCGAATTCTTTTTTATCGATTGCCTCAGAAATTTTATCGTACAAATCAACAAGAGCCAACAACGTTGAGTGGCCCTTTCTAAAACCATATTGGTTAGCACATAAAATGTTATGTTTGTTTAAATATTTTAATAACCTATTATAAAATACTTTCTCTAAAATTTTTGAAAATGCAGGTAAAATGGAAACAGGTCTATAGTTGCTAAAAATGGATTTGTCCTCAGCCTTATACAAAGGAATAACTTTTGCTATTTTCATTTTATCCGGAACGATCCCTCTCGACAGAGACAAGTTCAAGATGTGTGTGAAAGGTCTTGAAATTAAGTCAATAGATAATTTAATGACAGACATTGAAATGTTATCATAACCTGCAGCTTTTCCAGATGGAAAGGCTTTGACAATAAGTCTGATTTCATTTTCTAATACAGGCTGGAGAAAAATAGAATTTGGGAATTCCCCGGAAAGGAATGATTCAGTAGGAACGGGGATGTTGGAATTTTCCTAGCTAGCGAGGGTCCTACATTACTAAAATAGTCACAAAAATTATTGGCAATTTCTATAGGATTCGATATTTCCCTTCCATCTCGTTTAAAGACAGCGTTCAATCTAGGTCTTGAAGATTTCCTATTAATAATGCTGTTTAATATTTTCCATGTTTCTTTCATATTTGCTTTATTATCAGTGAGTTTCTTATCAAAATAAATGCGTTTTGCGATTCTAATAGAATGTGTTAATTTATTTTTATAAATCTTATATTTACTTTCAGTTATTCGATTTTGTAAAAATTGCTTATATAATTTGTTTTTCTTATTTATGGACTTCCTAAGGCCCTTAGAAATCCAAGGCTTACAGATTTTAGAGTTACTTTTTACTGTTCTTATTGGGAAACAATTATTATAAATGTTCGAATAGGTATCATGAAACTCCGTGTACGCTTGAACTGGATCAAAATTGTCTTCTATCAAGGTCCAGTTTACACTTAGTAAATTTTCTTTAAATTTTTGTATGTTCCTTGAATTTTTATCTCGAAAAGTTATAGTGTCGTTTTTATTTGGTTGTTGTTTTCAAATATTATGGAAAAAATAGGAAGATGATCCGAAATGTCAGAAAAAAAGAGACCGTTTTTTATATGACAATCAAAGTGATTGGAAAGAATATTGTCAATTAATGTGGTGGTGTGAGCTGTGATTCTAGTTGGACGTGTGATACGGGGATACAGCATGTTAGAAAAAATGCTATCTACAAATTCACCGGTTTTGTTATGACGTTGATAATTCATAAAGTTTATGTTAAAATCACCCATTATAAAACAGCATTTGTGTTCTCTCGATATTTTTTCAGCTAAACTATTGAATTCATGAACAAAAGTATTGAGATTTTGATCTGGTGGTCTGTAAACAACTCCAACAATAGCATTTTTCCCTTGAGAATTAATCACCTCAATAAATAATGCGTCTATTGAATTTGAATCTGAAAAGTGCAAATCGTTTCTGCTCTTAAACTGGAGTTCATTTGATAAATACAATCCAACGCCACCACCTGTTCTATTTTCCCTGTGTTTGTGAATAAAGGTGTAACCGTGAATTTCAACATTTTGATCTGCCTCTTTTAACAACGTTTCAGTAATACCAATAACGGAAAACTTAATACCAAGACCAGACAACCAGTCAGTAAATCGCGAACTGTTTTGCAAAATACTTCGAATGTTTAAATGAAGCGTTGAAAATGCTGGACTAGCAAATTTGCATTCATTTCTAAACATTTCATTAAATTGGTCCTCAAGATAATATTCACAAGGAGTATTGTTTAGTTCGTCAAGCAAATTATCATCTGGGTCTAAATGATTATTTAAAGCAAGATGGTGTTTACTGTTTAATAACAGAGGATTGAAAAATAGTGAACTTAGCCTATCTTCATCGTAAACAATCGGGCCATTTTGAAATTCATAAATAGCCAAAAGAAAGCTTTCATCATCTAGTTCATAAAAGGGTAGAGCATTTGCATATGTAGAAGCCATAGTTGTAATATATAAATATAATATATGAAATGTTATACCTTATTTTATAATACATTCTGGTCAGTTTTGTCCAAATCGTTTTTCTTTTATTACTAATTTGTCCAGGACGAAATAGGCGATCTTTCCCTCTTGTTTTGCTTGCTTTAATCTCGGCATTTGCTCACGTCGTTTCGCCATTGTGGCTTCGGCAACGTCTTCGTTCACATAAAGGCCATTAGGTTTATGTACTCTAGCTTGCTTTAGGATGTGGTTCTTTTCTTTCCAGTCATATAAGCGGCATACGATCGGTCTTGCTAGGTTCCTTGATGAGCTATCAGGTTTGCCAACACGATGTGCACGTTCGATACGGGGCTCGGAAGCTAGACCAAGCTTATCCTTCAAAATAGATTTCACCAATGCTTCGGAGTCTTCCCACGTTTCATTCGGTTTCTCGGGAATCCCGATTACTCGAAGGTTATTTCGTCTGCTTCGGTTTTCTAGGTCAGTAGTTTTATCGCAATACTTGTTGAGGGACATTTTGACATTCGCTATTTCGTTCGTGATTGACTGGATTTCAATTTGTTTATTGTCAAGGTCTTTCTGCTGGGAGGCAATGTCCTTTTGCGAATATTCTAAGCTGTATTTTAACTCAGCTACATCTTTCACCAAACCATCTACTCTTGCTGTTGTTGCTTTAATCAAGGAATCAATCATAGATTTAAAGGCGCTTTCCTGCTGCGCCATTAACGCTTTAACTGTCGACAAAGATATATACTCGTCTTGTACGTCATTATTATCAGAAGTTTGAGCTTTCGCTTTTGATTTTGGTGGCATTATATACTAAAGCCGTTGAATTACTTAGACAAATTTAATGATTTTAAGGAGCTTGAAAAGGCACGTCTGCACTCGGTCACGTCTGCACACATTAGCAAGGAATTAGCAAGGAAGGAATTTTAGGGGCCAGAGCAATCTAACATAGCTCTAATATTCTGGGACTTTCCAAACTGGAATTGCATAATTAACTTTAATAGTAAAAAAAAGAAAAATTGAGGTCAAGGGGCCGAAGAGGGGTGAGTAATTTGAAGGATTTCATATATATTGGATAACCCTTTCCAATCGGACCTCAAACGCACTTCCTTCTACTTTGTGTTTATATCTGGTCCGACAGTTTAGCCAAGCGCATGTGGGACGCCAGAATATCTTTTATAATGAAAGTAGAACTCATATACTTCCTGACTTCTAATTCGTGTCTACAGATCTATGTAGGAGCAGTTTTACTTTATTCTCATTACCTAGAAGTAGACAGGAAGAATAGCATTCAAAATTAGGCCGACATACAAGATATCCGCTTCCTACAATCACAGAAACTGATAGCGTTATTCTTTCTACGAGATTTTTACCAAATTAGCAAGGAATGAATTTTAGGGGTCAGAGGAATCTAACATATCTCTAATATTCTGGTACTTTCCAAACTGGAATTGCATAATTAATTTTAATAGTGAAAAAAAGAAAAATTGAGGTCAAGGGGCCGAAGAGGGGTGAGTAATTTGAAGGATTTCATATATATTGGATAACCCTTTCCAATCGGACCTCAAACGCACTTCCTTCTACTTTGTGTTTATATCTGGTCCGACAGTTTAGCCAAGCGCATGTGGGACGCCAGAATATCTTGTGTAATGCAAGTAGAACTCATATACTTCCTTACTTCTAATTCGTGTCTACAGGTATATGTAGGTCCAGTTTTACTTTAATCTCATTACCTAGAAGTAGACAGGAAGAATAGCATTCAAACTTAGGCCGACACACAAGTTATCCGCTTCCTACAATCACAGAAATAACGTTATTCTTTCTACGAGATTTTTACTAAATTAGCAAGGAAGGAATTTTAGGGGCCAGAGCAATCTAACATATCTCTAATATTCTGGGACTTTCCAAACTGGAATTGCATAATTAATTTTAATAGTGAAAAAAAGTAAAATTGAGGTGAAGGGGATAAAGAGGGGTGAGTAATTTGAAGAATTTCATATTAATTGGATAACCCTCTCCAATAGGACCTCAACTACACTTTCTTCTACTTTGTATTTATACCTGGTCCGACAGTTGAGCCGAGCGCATGTGGGACGCCTGAACATCTCGTTTAATGCAAGTAGATCTCGTTTACTTCTTGACTTCTAATTAATGTCTACATATCTATGTAGGAGCTGTTTTACTTTATTCTCATTAGCTAGAAGTAGACAGGAAGAATAGCATTCAAAATTAGGCCGACACACAAGTTATCAGCTTTCTACAATCACAAAAATACACGATATTCTTCCTACGAGATTTTTTACTAAATTAGCAAGAAAGGAGCTGCCAGAGCAATCTGACATATCTCTAATATTCTGGGAATTTCCTACTGGGCTTTCTTAATTTATTTTAATAGTGAAAAAGATAAAAATTGAGGTCAAATGGCTGAAGAGGGGTGAGTAATTTGAAGAATTTCATATTGGATAACCCTCTTCAATCGGACCTCAAACGCACTTGCTTCTACTTTGTATTTATACCTGGTCCGACAGTTTAGCCAAGCGCATGTGGGACGCCAGAATATCTTGTATAATGCAAGTGGAACTCATATACTTCCTGACTTCTAATTCATGTCTACAGATCTATGTAGGAGCAGTTTTACTTTATTCTCATTACCTAGAAGTAGACAGGAAGAATAGCATTCAAAATTAGGCCGACACACAAGTTATCCGCTTCCTACAATCACAGAAATAACGTTATTCTTTCTACGAGATTTTTACTAAATTAGCAAGGAAGGAGTTTTAGGGGCCAGAGCAATCTAACATATCTCTAATATTCTGGGACTTTCCAAACTGGAATTGCATAATTAATTTTAATAGTGAAAAAAAGAAAAATTGAGGTCAAGGGACGGAAGAGGGGTGAGTAATTTGAAGAGATTCATATTAATTGGATAACCCTCTCCAATCGAACCTCAAACGCACTTACTTCTAATTTGTATTTATACCTGGTCCGACAGTGTAGCCAAGCGCATGTGGAAGCCAGAATATCTTGTGTAATGCAAGTAGAACTCACATACTTCCTGATTTCTAATTCATGTCTACAGATCTATGTAGGAGCTGTTTTACTTTATTCTCATTACCTAGAAGTAGACAGGAAGAAAGCATTCAAAATTAGCCCGACACAAAGTTATCCGCTTCCTACTATCACAAAAATAACTTTATTCTTTCTACGAGATTTTTACTAAATTAATAAGGAAGGAGTTTTAGGGGCCAGGGAAATCTAACATATCTCTAATATTCTGGGACTTTCCAAACTGGAATTGCATAATTAATTTTAATAGTGAAAAAAAGAAAAATTGAGGTCAAGGGGCGGAAGAGGGGTGAGTAATTTGAAGAATTTCATATTAATTGGATAACCCTCTCCAATCGGACCTCAACTGCACTTTCTTCTACTTTGTATTTATACCTGGTCCGACAGTTGAGCCGAGCGCATGTGGGACGCCTGAACATCTCGTTTAATGCAAGTAGATCTCGTTTACTTCTTGACTTCTAATTAATGTCTACATATCTATGTAGGAGCTGTTTTACTTTATTCTCATTAGCTAGAAGTAGACAGGAAGAATAGCATTCAATATTAGGCCGACACCAAAGTTATCCGCTTTCTACAATCACAAAAATACACGATATTCTTCCTACGAGATTTTTACTAAATTAGCAAGGAAGGAGTTTTAGGGGCCAGAGCAATCTAACATATCTCTAATATTCTGGGACTTTCCAAACTGGAATTGCATAATTAATTTTAATAGTGAAAAAAAGAAAATTGAGGTCAAGGGGCCGAAGATGGGTGAGTAATTTGAAGAATTTCATATTATGATGGATAACTCCCAATCGAAACTCGTGTGCACCTACTTCTACTTTGTATTTATACCTGGTCCGACAGTTGAGCCGAGCGCATGTGGGACTCCTGAACATCTCGTTTAATGTAAGTAGATCTCGTTTACTTCTTGACTTCTAATTGATGTCTACATATCTATGTAGGAGCTGTTTTACTTTATTCTCATTAGCTAGAAGTAGACAGGAAGAATAGCATTTAATATCAGGACGACACCAAAGTTATCCGCTTTCTACAATCACAAAAGTAACGTTATTCTTCTACGAGATTTTTACTAAATTAGCAAGCAAGGAGTTTTTGGGGCTAGAGCATTCTGACATATCTCTAATATTCTGGGAATTTCCAAACTGGGCTTTCTTAATTTATTTTAATAGTGAAAAAGATAAAAATTGAGGTCAAGGGGCTGAAGAGGGGTGAGTAATTTGAAGAATTTCATATTGGATAACCCTCTCCAATCGGACCTCAAACGCACTTCCTTCTACTTTGTATTTATATCTGGTCCGACAGTTTAGCCAAGCGCATGTGGGACGCCAGAATATCTTTTATAATGCAAGTAGAACTCATATACTTCCTGACTTCTAATTCATGTCTACAGATCTATGTAGGAGCAGTTTTACTTTATTCTCATTACCTAGAAGTAGACAGGAAGAATAGCATTCAAAATTAGGCCGACACACAAGTTATCCGCTTCCTACAATCACAGAAACTGATAACGTTATTCTTTCTACGAGATTTTTACCAAATTAGCAAGGAAGGAATTTTAGGGGCCAGAGCAATCTAACATATCTCTAATATTCTGGGACTTTCCAAACTGGAATTGCATAATTAATTTTAATAGTGAAAAAAAGAAAAATTGAGGTCAAGGGGCGGAAGAGGGGTGAGTAATTTGAAGAATTTCATATTAATTGGATAACCCTCTCCAATCGGACCTCAACTGCACTTTCTTCTACTTTGTATTTATACCTGGTCCGACAGTTGAGCCGAGCGCATGTGGGACGCCTGAACATCTCGTTTAATGCAAGTAGATCTCGTTTACTTCTTGACTTCTAATTAATGTCTACATATCTATGTAGGAGCTGTTTTACTTTATTCTCATTAGCTAGAAGTAGACAGGAAGAATAGCATTCAATATTAGGCCGACACCAAAGTTATCCGCTTCCTACAATCACAAAAATAACGTTATTCTTTCTACGAGATTTTTACTAAATTAGCAAGGAAGGAGTTTTAGGGGCCAGAGCAATCTAACATATCTCTAATATTCTGGGACTTTCCAAACTGGAATTGCATAATTAATTTTAATAGTGAAAAAAAGAAAAATTGAGGTCAAGGGGCGGAAGAGGGGTGAGTAATTTGAAGAATTTCATATTAATTGGATAACCCTCTCCAATCGGACCTCAAACGCACCTCCTTCTACTTTGTATTTATATCTGGTCCGACAGTTTAGCCAAGCGCATGTGGGACGCCAGAATATCTTGTGTAATGCAAGTAGAACTCATATACTTCCTGACTTCTAATTCATGTCTACAGATCTATGTAGGAGCTGTTTTACTTTATTCTCATTACCTAGAAGTAGACAGGAAGAATAGCATTCAAAATTAGGCCGACACACAAGTTATCCGCTTCCTACAATCACAAAAATAACGTTATTCTTTCTACGAGATTTTTACTAAATTAGCAAGGAAGGAGTTTTAGGGGCCAGAGCAATCTAACATATCTCTAATATTCTGGGACTTTCCAAACTGGAATTGCATAATTAATTTCAATAGTGAAAAAAAGAAAAATTGAGGTCAAGGGGCCGAAGAGGGTGAGTAATTTGAAGAATTTCATATTAATTGGATAACCCTCTCCAATCGGACCTCAAATGCACTTACTTCTACTTTGTATTTATACCTGGTCCGACAGTTGAACCGAGCGCATGTGGGACGCCTGAACATCTCGTTTAATGCAAGTAGATCTCGTTTACTTCTTGACTTCTAATTAATGTCTACATATCTATGTAGGAGCTGTTTTACTTTATTCTCATTAGCTAGAAGTAGACAGGAAGAATAGCATTCAAAATTAGGCCGACACACAAGTTATCCGCTTCCTACAATCACAAAAATAACGTTATTCTTTCTACGAGATTTTTACTAAATTAGCAAGGAAGGAGTTTTAGGGGCCAGAGCAATCTAACATATCTCTAATATTCTGGGACTTTCCAAACTGGAATTGCATAATTAATTTTAATAGTGAAAAAAAAAAATTGAGGTCAAGGGGCCGAAGAGGGGTGAGTAATTTGAAGAATTTCATATTAATTGGATAACCCTCTCCAATCGGACCTCAACTGCACTTTCTTCTACTTTGTATTTATACCTGGTCCGACAGTTGAACCGAGCGCATGTGGGACGCCTGAACATCTCGTTTAATGCAAGTAGATCTCGTTTACTTCTTGACTTCTAATTAATGTCTACATATCTATGTAGGAGCTGTTTTACTTTATTCTCATTAGCTAGAAGTAGACAGGAAGAATAGCATTCAATATTAGGCCGACACCAAAGTTATCAGCTTTCTACAATCACAAAAATACACGATATTCTTCCTACGAGATTTTTACTAAATTAGCAAGAAAGGAGTTGCCAGAGCAATCTGACATATCTCTAATATTCTGGGAATTTCCAAACTGGGCTTTCTTAATTTATTTGAATAGTGAAAAAGATAAAAATTGAGGTCAAGGGGCTGAAGAGGGGTGAGTAATTTGAAGAATTTCATATTGGATAACCCTCTCCAATCGGACCTCAAACGCACTTCCTTCTACTTTGTATTTATATCTGGTCCGACAGTTTAGCCAAGCGCATATGGGACGCCAGAATATCTTTTATAATGCAAATAGAACTCATATACTTCCTGACTTCTAATTCGTCTCTACAGATCTATGTAGGAGCAGTTTTACTTTATTCTCATTACCTAGAAGTAGTCAGGAAGAATAGCATTCAAAATTAGGCCGACACACAAGTTATCCGCTTCCTACAATCACAGAAACTGATAACGTTATTCTTTCTACGAGATTTTTACTAAATTAGCAAGGAAGGAGTTTTAGGGGCCAGAGCAATCTAACATATCTCTAATATTCTGGGACTTTCCAAACTGGAATTGCATAATTAATTTTAATAGTGAAAAAAAGAAAAATTGAGGTCAAGGGGCCGAAGAGGGGTGAGTAATTTGAAGGATTTCATATCTATTGGATAATCCTTTCCAATCGGACCTCAAACGCACTTCCTTCTACTTTGTATTTATATCTGGTCCGACAGTTTAGCCAAGCGCATGTGGGACGCCAGAATATCTTGTGTAATGCAAGTAGAACTCATATACTTCCTGACTTCTAATTCATGTCTACAGATCTATGTAGGAGCAGTTTTACTTTATTCTCATTACCTAGAAGTAGACAGGAAGAATAGCATTCAAAATTAGGCCGACACACAAGTTATCCGCTTCCTACAATCACAGAAATAACGTTATTCTTTCTACGAGATTTTTACTAAATTAGCAAGGAAGGAGTTTTAGGGGCCAGAGCAATCTAACATATCTCTAATATTCTGGGACTTTCCAAACTGGAATTGCTTAATTAATTTTAATAGTGAAAAAAAGAAAAATTGAGGTCAAGGGGCGGAAGAGGGGTGAGTAATTTGAAGAATTTCATATTAATTGGATAACCCTCTCCAATCGGACCTCAAATGCACTTACTTCTACTTTGTATTTATACCTGGTCCGACAGTTGAGCCGAGCGCATGTGGGACTCCTAAACATCTGGTTTATGCAAGTAGATCTCGTTTACTTTTTGACATCTAATTAATGTCTACATATCTATGTAAGAGCTGTTTTACTTTATTCTCATTAGCTAGAAGTAGACAGGAAGAATAGCATTCAATATTAGGCCGACACCAAAGTTATCAGCTTTCTACAATCACAAAAATACACGATATTCTTCCTACGAGATTTTTACTAAATTAGCAAGGAAGGAGTTTTAGGGGCCAGAGCATTCTGACATATCTCTAATATTCTGGGAATTTCCAAACTGGGCTTTCTTAATTTATTTTAATAGTGAAAAAGATAAAAATTGAGGTCAAATGGCTGAAGAGGGGTGAGTAATTTGAAGAATTTCATATTGGATAACCCTCTCCAATCGGACCTCAAACGCACTTGCTTCTACTTTGTATTTATACCTGGTCCGACAGTTTAGCCAAGCGCATGTGGGACGCCAGAATATCTTGTATAATGCAAGTGGAACTCATATACTTCCTGACTTCTAATTCATGTCTACAGATCTATGTAGGAGCTGTTTTACTTTATTCTCATTACCTAGAAGTAGACAGGAAGAATAGCATTCAAAATTAGGCCGACACACAAGTTATCCGCTTCCTACAATCACAGAAATAACGTTATTCTTTCTACGAGATTTTTACCAAATTAGCAAGGAAGGAGTTTTAGGGGCCAGAGCAATATAACATATCTCTAATATTCTGGGACTTTCCAAACTGGAATTGCATAATTAATTTTAATAGTGAAAAAAAGAAAAATTGAGGTCAAGGGGCGGAAGAGGGGTGAGTAATTTGAAGAGTTTCATATTAATTGGATAACCCTCTCCAATCGGACCTCAAACGCACTTACTTCTAATTTGTATTTATACCTGGTCCGACAGTTTAGCCAAGCGCATGTGGAAGCCAGAATATCTTGTGTAATGCAAGTAGAACTCATATACTTCCTGATTTCTAATTCATGTCTACAGATCTATGTAGGAGCTGTTTTACTTTATTCTCATTACCTAGAAGTAGACAGGAAGAATAGCATTCAAAATTAGGCCGACACAAAGTTATCCGCTTCCTACAATCACAAAAATAACGTTATTCTTTCTACGAGATTTTTACTAAATTAATAAGGAAGGAGTTTTAGGGGCCAGGGAAATCTAACATATCTCTAATATTCTGGGACTTTCCAAACTGGAATTGCTTAATTAATTTTAATAGTGAAAAAAAGAAAAATTGAGGTCAAGGGGCGGAAGAGGGGTGAGTAATTTGAAGAATTTCATATTAATTGGATAACCCTCTCCAATCGGACCTCAAATGCACTTACTTCTACTTTGTATTTATACCTGGTCCGACAGTTGAGCCGAGCGCATGTGGGACTCCTAAACATCTGGTTTATGCAAGTAGATCTCGTTTACTTTTTGACATCTAATTAATGTCTACATATCTATGTAAGAGCTGTTTTATTTTATTCTCATTAGCTAGAAGTAGACAGGAAGAATAGCATTCAATATTAGGCCGACACCAAAGTTATCAGCTTTCTACAATCACAAAAATACACGATATTCTTCCTACGAGATTTTTTACTAAATTAGCAAGAAAGGAGCTGCCAGAGCAATCTGACATATCTCTAATATTCTGGGAATTTCCTACTGGGCTTTCTTAATTTATTTTAATAGTGAAAAAGATAAAAATTGAGGTCAAATGGCTGAAGAGGGGAGAGTAATTTGAAGAATTTCATATTGGATAACCCTCTCCAATCGGACCTCAAACGCACTTGCTTCTACTTTGTATTTATATCTGGTCCGACAGTTTAGACAAGCGCATGTGAAACGCCAGAATATCTTGTATAATGCAAGTGGAACTCATATACTTCCTGACTTCTAATTCATGTCTACAGATCTATGTAGGAGCAGTTTTACTTTATTCTCATTACCTAGAAGTAGACAGGAAGAATAGCATTCAAAATTAGGCCGACACACAAGTTATCCGCTTCCTACAATCACAAAAATAACGTTATTCTTTCTACGAGATTTTTACTAAATTAGCAAGGAAGGAGTTTTAGGGGCCAGAGCAATCTAACATATCTCTAATATTCTGGGACTTTCCAAACTGGAATTGCATAATTAATTTTAATAGTGAAAAAAAGAAAAATTGAGGTCAAGGGGCGGAAGAGGGGTGAGTAATTTGAAGAATTTCATATTAATTGGATAACCCTCTCCAATCGGACCTCAAATGCACTTACTTCTACTTTGTATTTATACCTGGTCCGACAGTTGAGCCGAGCGCATGTGGGACTCCTAAACATCTGGTTTATGCAAGTAGATCTCGTTTACTTTTTGACATCTAATTAATGTCTACATATCTATGTAAGAGCTGTTTTATTTTATTCTCATTAGCTAGAAGTAGACAGGAAGAATAGCATTCAATATTAGGCCGACACCAAAGTTATCAGCTTTCTACAATCACAAAAATACACGATATTCTTCCTACGAGATTTTTTACTAAATTAGCAAGAAAGGAGCTGCCAGAGCAATCTGACATATCTCTAATATTCTGGGAATTTCCTAACTGGGCTTTCTTAATTTATTTTAATAGTGAAAAAGATAAAAATTGAGGTCAAGGGGCTGAAGAGGGGTGAGTAATTTGAAGAATTTCATATTAATTGGATAACCCTCTCCAATCGGACCTCAAACGCACTTACTTCTACTTTGTATTTATACCTGGTCCGACAGTTTAGCCAAGCGCATGTGGGACGCCAGAATATCTTGTGTAATGCAAGTAGAACTCATATACTTCCTGACTTCTAATTCATGTCTACAGATCTATGTAGGAGCAGTTTTACTTTATTCTCATTACCTAGAAGTAGACAGGAAGAATAGCATTCAAAATTAGGCCGACACACAAGTTATCCGCTTCCTACAATCACAGAAATAACGTTATTCTTTCTACGAGATTTTTACTAAATTAGCAAGGAAGGAGTTTTAGGGGCCAGAGCAATCTAACATATCTCTAATATTCTGGGACTTTCCAAACTGGAATTGCATAATTAATTTTAATAGTGAAAAAAAGAAAAATTGAGGTCAAGGGGCGGAAGAGGGGTGAGTAATTTGAAGAATTTCATATTAATTGGATAACCCTCTCCAATCGGACCTCAACTGCACTTTCTTCTACTTTGTATTTATACCTGGTCCGACAGTTTAGCCAAGCGCATGTGGGACGCCAGAATATCTTGTATAATGCAAGTGGAACTCATATACTTCCTGACTTCTAATTCATGTCCACAGATCTATGTAGGAGCTGTTTTACTTTGTTCTCATTACCTAGAAGTAGACAGGAAGAATAGCATTCAAAATTAGGCCGACACACAAGTTATCCGCTTCCTACAATCACAGAAATAACGTTATTCTTTCTACGAGATTTTTACCAAATTAGTAAGGAAGGAATTTTAGGGGCCAGAGCAATCTAACATATCTCTAATATTCTGGGACTTTCCAAACTGGAATTGCTTAATTAATTTTAATAGTGAAAAAAAAAATTGAGGTCAAGGGGCGGAAGAGGGGTGAGTAATTTGAAGAATTTCATATTAATTGGATAACCCTCTCCAATCGGACCTCAAATTCACTTACTTCTACTTTGTATTTATACCTGGTCCGACAGTTGAGCCGAGCGCATGTGGGACTCCTAAACATCTGGTTTATGCAAGTAGATCTCGTTTACTTTTTGACATCTAATTAATGTCTACATATCTATGTAAGAGCTGTTTTATTTTATTCTCATTAGCTAGAAGTAGACAGGAAGAATAGCATTCAATATTAGGCCGACACCAAAGTTATCAGCTTTCTACAATCTCAAAAATACACGATATTCTTCCTACGAGATTTTTTACTAAATTAGCAAGAAAGGAGCTGCCAGAGCAATATCTTGTATAATCCAAGTGGAACTCATATACTTCCTGACTTCTAATTCATGGCTACAGATCTATGTAGGAGCAGTTTTACTTTATTCTCATTACCTAGGAGAAGACAGGAAGAATAGCATTCTACAACACAGAAATAACGTTATTCTTTCTGCAGATTTTTGCCAAATTAAAGGAAAGGGAATTTTTAGGCCAGAGAGCAATCTAACATATCTCTAATATTCTGGGACTTTCCATACTGGATTTGCATAATTAATTTTAATAGTGAAAAAAAGAAAAATTGAGGTCAAGGGGCGGAAGAGGGGTGAGTAATTTGAAGAATTTCATATTAATTGGATAACCCTCTCCAATCGGACCTCAACTGCACTTTCTTCTACTTTGTATTTATACCTGGTCCGACAGTTTAGCCAAGCGCATGTGGGACGCCAGAATATCTTGTATAATCCAAGTGGAACTCATACACTTCCTGACTTCTAATTCATGGCTAAAGATCTATGTAGGAGCAGTTTTACTTTATTCTCATTACCTAGGAGAAGACAGGAAGAATAGCATTCAAAATTAGGCCGACACACAAGTTATCCGCTTCCTACAACACAGAAATAACGTTATTCTTTCTACGAGATTTTTGCCAAATTAGCAAGGAAGGAATTTTAGGGGCCAGAGCAATCTAACATATCTCTAATATTCTGGGACTTTCCAAACTGGATTTGCATAATTAATTTTAATAGTGAAAAAAAGAAAAATTGAGGTCAAGGGGCGGAAGAGGGGTGAGTAATTTGAAGAATTTCATATTAATTGGATAACCCTCTCCAATCGGACCTCAAATTCACTTACTTCTACTTTGTATTTATACCTGGTCCGACAGTTGAGCCGAGCGCATGTGGGACTCCTAAACATCTGGTTTATGCAAGTAGATCTCGTTTACTTTTTGACATCTAATTAATGTCTACATATCTATGTAAGAGCTGTTTTATTTTATTCTCATTAGCTAGAAGTAGACAGGAAGAATAGCATTCAATATTAGGCCGACACCAAAGTTATCAGCTTTCTACAATCTCAAAAATACACGATATTCTTCCTACGAGATTTTTTACTAAATTAGCAAGAAAGGAGCTGCCAGAGCAATCTGACATATCTCTAATATTCTGGGAATTTCCTACTGGGCTTTCTTAATTTATTTTAGTAGTGAAAAAGATAAAAATTGAGGTCAAATGGCTGAAGAGGGGTGGGTAATTTGAAAAATTTCATATTGGATAGCCCTCTCCAATCGGACATCAAACGCACTTGCTTCTACTTTGTATTTATACCTGGTCCGACAGTGTAGCCAAGTGCATGTGGAAGCCAGAATATCTTGTATAATGCAAGTGGAACTCATATACTTCCTGACTTCTAATTCATGTCTGCAGATCTATGTAGGAGCAGTTTTACTTTATTCTCATTACCTAGAAGTAGACAGGAAGAATAGCATTCAAAATTAGGCCGACACACAAGTTATCCGCTTCCTACAATCACAAAAATAACGTTATTCTTTCTACGAGATTTTTACTAAATTAATAAGGAAGGAGTTTTAGGGGCCAGGGAAATCTAACATATCTCTAATATTCTGGTACTTTCAAAACTGGAATTGCATAATTAATTTTAATAGTGAAAAAAATAAAAATTGAGGTCAAGGGGCGGAAGAGGGGTGAGTAATTTGAAGAATTTCATATTAATTGGATAACCCTCTCCAATCGGACCTCATATGCACTTACTTCTACTTTGTATTTATACCTGGTCCGACAGTTGAGCCGAGCGCATGTGGGACTCCTGAACATCTCGTTTAATGTAAGTAGAACTCATATACTTCCTGACTTCTAATTAATGTC